>CAUYRT010090113.1:0-35451 GCA_963574885.1 Lepilemur ruficaudatus | reverse complement strand
GCCTAGCTCACAGCAACCTCAAACTCCTGGGCTCAAGCGATCCTCCTGCCTCAGCCTCCCAAGTAGCTGGGACTACAGGTATGTGCCACCATGCCCGGCTAATTTTTTCTATATATTTTTAGTTGGCCAATTAATTTCTTTCTATTATTAGTAGAGACGGGGTCTCACTCTTGCTCAGGCTGGTTTCGAACTCCTGATCTTGAGTGATCCACTCGCCTCGGCCTCCCAGAGTGCTAGGATTACAGGCGTGAGCCACCGCGCCCGGTGCATACTATTTTTTAAAACAATGCTTTTCTTAAAACTTAATTTTCAGTTATTCAAGTTCATCCGTTTACTTTTTCAGTTATTAAACAAGCACATATTGAGTGTCCAGACCAGGCACAATCTTAAGTTCTGAGGATGTAAAAACAAGTGATACATGATTCTTGTCCCTTGGCTGGGAGATCAACACGTCCTCCGCAAAAAGACTACACTCTGCCATGCTAGTGTGGTTCAAGTATTCTACAATACTTTAATTACTAAAATCGCTAAACTATCATCATTTTCTTTAAATACATTACTACCCGGTATTTCTGGAATGTTTACTATGTTTCAGGCGCGCCAGGAGCTGTCAGGCTGCTAGCAGCAGTGGCAGGTAAAGAAACTCTCACTCTGGTATTTCAGAGCTGTGTGACCTGGAGGTAGACACTGCCTAATCTCTGCAGACACTGCTTTTTCTTTCCTTCCCTCTGTTTACATAAAATTCAACTATTAAGGTCTCTATGAGGCCTACACTAAAATCACTGTTCTTTGAACTCTCACCATATCCACGTATAGAGCAAGATCTCTATGTCCCTCCTTTCACTGAATCCTTTCAACAGTCCATAAGGGGGGCCCTCGTATCCTCCCCAGCAGAATGGGCAAAGCAAAGGCAAGATGAGTCAGGAAACAGGAATTCATAACTTACATTTTAATCCAGGGCTTGAACCAGGGTTGCCAATAACCGTTATGCTATCTACTTACTATATGGAAGTACTTTTAAACCATAAACACATGAACATGCAATATTGTTAGTCCTAGAAGAAGATGGACATGTGTACAAATCAGCATGCACAATGTGTTTAGTGGCCTTGAACAATGTTAGCATTTAAATGTACAGTATATAAAATATTAAATATTGTACTGATGACAGTTTGAATAAGGTTAAAAAGAAGTCATTAAAACTTCTTTGAAAATCTCTGTGCGAAAATAGTTTGGAAAAAAAAACCCAAAACAATGCTTTTAAGTTAATGGGATATACATATAACATATATATATATTTATATATATTTTTTCATTCTACAAATAGATCAGTTTAAAAAACCTTACAATATACAAGGTTAAAAAGAAGTCATTAAAACTTCTTTGAAAATCTGTGTGCGAAAATAGTTTGGAAAAAAAAACCCAAAACAATGCTTTTAAGTTAATGGGATATACATATAACATATATATATATTTATATATATTTTTTCATTCTACAAATAGATCAATTTAAAAAACCTTACAATATATTAAAAGAAAATGTAATCAAAACTATCAAAATTCCCAATTTTTTTTTCAGACTGGCAACTACCTTAAAAGCAGACAGTTTGGTGTATTAATGTGAAATATTCAGTATGGCCTGGCACGTTAATAGCAGTAGTATCTGACAGTGGTAAGAATATACAGTCATGTGTTGCTTAACAATGGGGATGTGTGTCATTGGATGATTCCACTGTACGGAGCACCATAGAGTGTACTCATAGAAACCTAGATAGTAAAACCTACTACAGACCTACACCATACAGCCTATTGTCCCTAGGCTATAAACCTGTACAGCATGTTACTGTACTGAATACTGCAGGCAGTTATCGCACAATAGTATTTGTTTATCTAAACATATATAAACATAAAGAAAGTCTAGTAAAAATACAGAATTATAATCTCATGGGACCACCATTGTATATGTGTCCACATGTGCTCAATTCTTTCTTTTTTCTCTTGAGAAAGCCAACGAAATGCCCCTCAAGGGGAACTGAGGGGACAGTATGAATTCAAGAAGTACTTGCTTTGTGTAGATATTCATTTTTTCCTCACCACAATCCCAGGAAGAAAATATTACTATTTTGACTTTTGCAGATGAAGAAACTGAAGCTCAGAGAAGTTAAATATCTTTCCTCAAATGATAGAGCCACTCAGGTCCCGGCTGGGATTCTGTCACTGGTACAACTGAGATGTAGTACAAAGGAAGACAGAGCCACTAAATATGCAATCGATCTCGACGTTCGTTACAATCTAAATGCCCTGTGGAATCTGCCCTGTGGAATGAGAGAAGGTAGGTGGAGAGAAAAGAACAAGAAATTCCAGCAAAATGGTAACTGGGGCTAGAGCAAGAGAGGGTACAGAAGAAGAGATAAAAGAGATTTTTTTTCTCCTGTTAAACACAGTTCTCTTTTTGCTCATCTGCAAAGGCATCCTCTATCTTACCTCTTCCTGTTCAGTCTCTGGTCTCACTCTGTCCGCCATCCCTGTCTCAGAATACTCTCATCCACTCTCCCGCTACCTTCCGTTCTTACTCGCATCGGATCCTTTCACCAGTTACCCAGTATCATCCTCAAGGCAATCACTGAGACATGTTGGTCTGGATAATTCTTTGTTGTGGGGGCTGTCCTGCGCAGTGTGGGAAGGCTGTACCATTTCTGGCCTCTGCCCCGTACACTCCTCCCAACTGTTACAACCAGCTATGGCCCCAGAAATGGCCCAATGTCCCCTGGGAAGCAAAAGGACTCTGGTTAAGAAGTACTAATTTAGAAGGTAAGAGTTTTGCATTCAGAAAGGCAAAGTACTCCTGGCTTATCCTTAGAACTTAGATGGGCTTAGATGGGGAATTACTCATGATATGGTTTTCTGTAACTCACTCTTTTTCTGTAATGTGAGGATGATAGCCAAGTTAAATATGGGAAAAGTTCTTGATTCTAGAATATGTCTAATGAAAGTTATGAATGGTAACTTTTAATATTCTAATAAAGAATATTGTTTGAAAAATCCCCCCATGTGGGAATATGATTTGGGAATCCTAAATATATGAATTACTCCCTGAGGCACAGAATATTGTTACACTTAGAAATGTAATTTAATTTCAAAGTGAAACTTCACAACTGCTGAGAAAAATTATTTTATGTATGAATAGCTTATATTACTGTTGATAAGACCATCCCATCGATTTTCTTTCTAAAATTCAAAAGGGAAACAAAGTAAAGCATATCATCTTTGATCGGGTTTGAGTTTTACCAAGAAGAGTCAGAGATTTAACAGAAAAATAGAGGCATGGGAAAGATCCAAATTCTTCCTACAGAGTTTATTTAAGCAATATATTACCTAACAGGGCAACATGAGAAACTATTCAACTGTTCACAAGTGCACCTGTTTCAAGACTAGTGTTTACAGCAATGCTGTTGTACTGTATCTCTTAATGTTTGTTCATATGACTCTAGCACAGTTGTTAAAGATAAGAGTCCTATCTCCTTAATGTGGCCAGAAAGGAAAAAAAGAAAAAAAAAAAGCTTTAAAGATGGAAATATTGGGAAGAAGTAGGCAGCCATGCCTTAATAAAAACAAGATGAGCTGCTAACAAAAATACTAGCTTTTTTGGTCTTTCGACTTTGTCTAAATCTTTCAAAAATGATGTCTACCTCTCTGCTTCAAGAGAGCATATCAGATATGGTATGACCATTATTTTCATTGTTCATCACTTCCTGTATCTAGTTCAGTGGTTAAGTCAGTTCCTAGCTTTGGTATGATTTCATCTGCTGGTGTTTAAAATAAAAATGCATTTGAATTATTCATTTACTCATTCCACAAATACTTACTGAAGTCTAATATGGTCTAAGCATGGAGGATATTGGGCAAGGATACATCTTTTGTTCCAAAATAATCACCCTCAAAGGTCAAAACATTGGTCAACAGGTACAAAGTTAGTTAAGTAGGAGAAATAAGTCCTGGTGTTCTATGACACAGTACGGTGACTATGGTTAACAATATTGTATGTGAGTACTGTCCGGAAAGTAACCAGCCATTGTGAATATGGGCAGCCCTTGTATTTCAAAATAGCTAGAGGAGGGAATTTTGAATATTCCCACCACAAGAAAAAGAAATGATAAGTATATGACATGACGGGTATGCTAAATACCCTGCTTTGATTTTTACACAACATATAGACGTATCAAAGTGTCACATTGTACTCATAAATATGCACGATTATGTGTCAATTCAAAACAAAAACAAAAGTCAACAAAAGATGCCAGAAAAGTGACAATTATAAGGAAGTTTGTTTTGATATAATAGTAAATAATCATTAACAAACATGCATATATTTGAGTCATTTGATGTATTAATATAAAATAATACAAACCTTCACAATCCACTCAATATTACCAAGTGTCCATATTGTGTTTTCTGTATAATAAATGGAGAATATGTTTATATTTTACATTAGTCTGTTTAATGAATCCTAGCCAATTTTATGCCAGTCTTATGGAATCTCTCTGATTAAAGGGAGTTAATAGCAAATGAAACAAGTAGTAGAAAATGCAGGGTGAAGTACACTTAATCCAAGGTTAATTCAGCCTCTACTAAATCTCCCCCAACAAAAAAAGTTCTTCTATGTGGTGGCAATATGATGGATTTTACAAAGATTTTAATCTTCCTTTATCCTAAACCCAGACACTCAGGGATATAAGGAATTTGGGGAAAAAAATGGCTTTACATTATTTGAAAAGCTTTGCCTGCACTAATGTATAACTCTAACACGTAAGGGACATCACTGCCTGAATCCTTTCAAAGAAATTCCTAAAATGGCATGAAAAGAATCTGTGACCTCATTATAGCTCTGTTCACCACGGAGAAGAATTATACACAAGGCCAGTCCATCTTGATCCCGAAAGGAAACACAAAGGCACCAGGTTAATAAGCACTGTTCTGTGATGTGTCTCTAGGGTGCTCAGTGCCTATGTGTTGGTGTGTCTCTCTGTATTTTGGTCCCCTTTTTTTAACCCAAAATAAATATTTAAGAAAAAGCTCAAAGGTCAACTGTTTTCTTAAATTCAGGATAGCTTTACACGGGCATATTATTTGGCTGAATTAGGTCCCCAAACACACTTTAGCTTTGCTGATGAAAATAATTTAGGGTACAGAAGGTAGTTATGCCTCACACACTAATTTAATACTTAGGCAACTGAGTTTATAATAGCTTTATTGGTCTCAATTAACTGAATGTCATTTACATATTTTTGTTAACATTTTTAACCACAGGGCCTTGAACTTTTTTTAAATTATAAATTGTGAAACATTGATGATTTTATATTGAAGACAAACGTTGACACCAGTATGAAATAAAAGTCGATTGCATCATGCACCGGGGTGCTGATGTGGACCCAAGTTTCTACTCACCTTCAATGTGGTTTTAATTTATTGATTTCTTTTAAAATCCTTAGTAAAATAGCACCAATATATCTCCAAAGGTGCCTTTTCTGAAGAAACTTTCTTCCTTGACACCCCATCTTCTTTCCTGCTACTGAGTAATGCAAAATCTACCATATGAAGGGGGTTAAGAGTCTAAATGAAAGATGTGAGTAGCTAAAACAATGGTTTCTCCTGAGTGAGTACTCAGGAGGGAAAAAAAAAATCTCCACTGCAGTTCAAATAAATAACTGGACTTGCATTATTCATTAGTGAAAAGCAAGGTCATCTACATGTCTGAGCAACAGGAAAAAAGACCCCAGAATGTCCCTAAAGGAGGCACATTCAGTAAACTTCGGTAGGCGCCACATTGTAATATCCTTTTGCTCCTGAAATAAGATGCAATCAGGGGGCTGATTGGGCAACGATTCGTATGAGAGGTCAGGGATACTACTGGCCTATGGGTCACAAATTGGAGTACCAAGCAGAAGAGACTATCAGATTAAGCAACAGGCCAGATGTGAGAATGGAATAAAATCACCTTGTTATCTTCAGGCACACTTTTGATACCCTTTCCTCCATTTGCTCCTGAAACTGAATGCCTCAGTGACTCCGTCCTTCAACAAAGCCTGAGCCCAGATTCTTTATTTGACCAATGTATAAATGATCACCTTCAATTATTGTCATGATTACTATTCTTATTGAAGAGGTGTAAGCAGGAGTTGACCAGATATTTTTCCATAAGCACAATGCCTCTGGGTGCTGGGTGGGGAATCGATTGAATAGGACAAGACCAGAAATGAGAAGACAAGAGTATCAGAGAAGATGGGTTAGAGGAAGACGTGATGATTGTGACTTGGACTAGGGTGATGTTTTGACATAAAGAGAAATGAAGATATTAGAGCAGTGGCTGCACAATAGAATTGTTGGAGGAGCTTTGCAAAAAATTCTGAAACCTGAGCTCCACCCTCAGGTGTTGACTTAATTTTCTGGGGAGGAACCTGAGCACCAGTATCTTTTCACAGTGAGGGCCGAGACCCACCAGCTATGGAGGACTTGATGGGTTAGATGCAGAGAGATCAAGAAGACGGAATTATCTTGTACGGCAGCTAGATTTCTGGCCATTTATAGAGAAAAAGAAGACTGGGAACCCAGATTTTCATGTGAACTGTCCTGATTTTTTTATTTGGCAATTTTTAAAACAGCATAAATATCAGTTTTGTGCAGGCCAAAAGAACTATAAAATAAACTAAGATGGATCTGACGTGTAGATGATTAGTTGCAACTTGTGCCTTAAATCAGAGCTGTTAAACTCTAATTATGGATTTTGGACTCTTACAAAATGTACCAGTGAAACTCTTTGAAGAACCTTAGAAACGCATCCATTAGCTACCTGACACCTCACTAAGAATAAAGGCCACTTGATGCACTTGGGGCATTGCAATTTGGGGTTAATTTATTTACTCTCCTCCTTCCTTCCCTTCCTTCCTCCCTCCCTCTTTCCTGGCTTCCTCCTTTTCAGATTTAAATAGCACTCTTCCTGAGGAAGTACAAAAACATTCCCAAGGTCATTGTTAAGTAGTAGAGCTAGGTCTTGAACTGACACCTGACTAATTCTCAAGCCTATGCTACATCCCAAGCTCAGTTTTCAGATTTTTTTTTTTTTTTTTTTGGCATATGGAAGGTGGAACAAGGGAGTCTTTATATATAGCATTCCTTTTGAAAACACAATTTATATGGATAAGGCACTTTTCTAAGTGTAATAAAGTATCCCTTACTCACAGCATACCATATATACAAACACACACACACATTATGCAATAGGTATAGTGCTATGTCTATGTCTGTATCTCTATCTGTTTATCTGTCATCTGTCTGTTTCACATACTCACACAGTGCTCGTCCAAGTAAGTCTGAATTGGATAGACTCAGGAGCTAGAAGGCTTATATATTTATATATTATGAGAATATAATTTCAGAATATTTGTTTCAAGAGGATTCATTAAACAATAATATTGTCAAATACTGTATTTTTTGTTTTTATGTAATAGTTATGTCATTATATACCAAGGGAATAACCTTCCCAAAATCTTAGAGATCAAGCAATCATTGATTAACTCACGTGTGTAGTCATTTAGCCTACAATTTATCACTTACTTTTCTCTAAGCCTGAACTAATTTTTGTGGGGGAAGGTGAAAAAGTTGATATTTTTTCTGTTAGAATTTTTAACTATGGATGCTACATTTATATAAATACCAGAGTACAAATTTTATTTCATATATCTGATTTCCATAGAGTAGCAGATAAATCATACTGTTTTCAGAATCATATGAGCACCAAATTTCTCCCGTCTTAAAATGGCTATATTCTTAATTTGAGTTTATCACAAAACAAAGAAAATGAAGTGGTCTTCAGGAGTTGCAGAAGTAAAAAAAATAAATACATATTTTTAAGTAGAAAAGACAAAGGTCATCTCTGACACATGAGGTTAAGTCTTCAGAACAGATTCCATTCTTGGTAGTCAGCTGGAATAGATACACATCCATAGTTATGATTCTATGGGTAGCATATATTGGAGGTTTTACATACCTATTCCAGGTAGGATCATCAAACCAATCCAATGTATCAAAGACTGTGCTGTTTGTTGAACTTTCCTTGTAGAAAGAAGCCAGGTGCTATGCCACCACAAAAGCTGAAAAATCAAACAAATAATGAAGGGGTAAATAAATCTAAAGCAAGATAAGAGAATAAGTAGGATACTCAGATCACTAAATTGCAAGATGGGATATTAATTAAATGACAGATTTCAAAAATGGAGACTTATCCCAGCACTTTCCATACATACTTCATTAAGACATCCTTTTATTCTACATCTGTTTGCAGCCTGCTGAATGAGCGATCCACAGCAGTTACTGGGGAAATGATCCATTTGTGTGACCTACCTTTCCACACTGATGCCACATCGTGTGGTCTCTGTCATATGGTCACATGCTCTCAGTTTGAAACTTCCAATAACTAAGAGTATTTTATAAGTTTTCCCCCAAAATACGTATACATAATGTACATATATTTATATTACATATAAATTACAAGGCCATATGCCAGTGCCTTGATCTCGGACTTCCCAGCCTCCAGAACTGTGAGCCAATACATTGCTGCTAATTATAAATAACCCAGTCTGTGTTACTTTGTTATAGCCTCACAAAACAGAGACACAGCTAAGTGTGAGTTCCCCCCACAAGTTTTATAGCAAATAATTTAAGAATCACTCACTTTACCAATTCGGCTTGTTATTTCATGGCAACAAGTATTTGACATTCACTCATCATTTCAGTCAATATTTACTGAGCAAATAATCTGAAGCAGGTATTGGGTTACAAAAAAAAAAAAAAAGCTAGGGCTGGTTCCTGCCCTCCAAAAGCCAAGTTTTGTTACATGGGAGAGGCCAAGTTGAATGCAGATCACCCCAATATGGGGCGTGGAGAGCTAAATAACTGCCAGTCCAGGAAGACAGGGCAAGAAGGTGATGTCACAGAGCAGAAGGCCTTCAAGTTGAGTCTTGAATGCTGCATGAAAGAGTGAAAGACAGACAAACACAGAAAGACGGGGGCCAGGAGGAAGGAGAAAGAGATTCAGGCAGCATGCTCCAGCGCAAGAAGCTGAGGGGGAATGGGATGTTCTGAAAGCTGCGTTAATGGGACTCACCAAAAGGTAAAGGAAATTGAACATCCACAAATGACATGGCAGAACATCCTTTTACAGATTTAAATGACTGCAAATCAGCCTTACAGTACAGATAAACGCACAAACCCCAAGAATTTCACAGGATTTGAAACTCTTTCCAAAATTCTGTAAGCACATTATCTTATTTTGGCTTCACAATCTTTCTCCCAGGTAGGACAGTGTAACCTTAGCTCTACCGTGTGTTAGGGGAAACTGAATTTAAGGAACTTGCCCAAGACCACAGAGTGACATGTGCAGACTGGGACTAGAGGCTAAAATTGGGGGCCAGTCCTCCTCCTGCCACAAGGAGAGATATGATGCCAAGATTCTTGAAAAAGTACCTGGGGCACAATGGGGAATGTGGTGTAGACATTATAGTCCCCATCCTATTTCATGACAGCAAGTGCTTTGCTGCTGTGTGCCACAGAGTGGGCTCTGGGCACAACTGGACTGTTTCCACTCTCACCATCCTGTTTCCAGTTTGATGAATGGAAACATGAGGTGGAAACACAAGATGGTGATTAGGTCCACATTTTCCCACACTGTCAGTTTCAATAATAGACCTTTGTGCAACCTTATGGCAGACATATCTGGCTACTGTGTGCTGACCAGCAACTATAGAAAAACTGGTCCATCTGTCTGAATCCAGCTGTGATTCTCAAATTTTCCTGCAGACTTACTTGTTACATACAAGCCTCCCTCAAGCCTTATAGTTTCTGCCTCTGAAATGCTTCATATTTTAATAACTTTACTGGTGCAGGGGGCTTTGATGCAGATAAGTCAGACTGCCTGGTCTCTCAGATGGCAGGAGGCCGGTACTCATTTGTTTTGTGAAAGTGGGGAGAGTGGGCATGGACACAGGGGAAAGTAGACTTCCTCTACAAAAATGAAGAGACCTCGTCTATGACACATAAGAGAAGACTCATGTGAGGAAAAAAAAGGAATCTAAAGGAGCCCTTGGAATTCTCCAGAGGATACAAAATACAGTTGCTGGAGCTGAGAAGACTGCAGAGGATTTTCTCCTTTTCCTCCTCCCTCTCTCTCCATTTTTTTTCTTCCTCAGTTCAATTTCTTGTCATGAAGGTGAGAGACTAGAAAATCTTTCGGTAGCCTCCAAATTTCCTTGCCCTTATAAAAGAGGATGGAGATTGATAATTTCAGTGCTTTTCCAATTGAGAAACTGTTTACTTGTTACAGGCTTTCCAATACCTTGTAACATATTAGAAATTATTTTGGCTTTAAAGAAGAGTGATTGCTTAAAAAGGAAGCTCCAACTACAGATTCTCTCAAGATAGAAACCAATTTCCAGGCAACAATGAGCAATAATGCTTAGAAAACGGACACCAGGTATGAGACAAAGTCCAAAAGGTGACACCATTCTGATACATGATGATCTTGCAATGGATGCTCTTGTCTTGCAATTTCTCAATGATATACACTTGTTACCACAAGAAGTAAGCTTACCTGTGGTAGTAAGTTTGGGTCAGACGTAGCAGATAGAAGGTTAACTAAAGGTATTGCCTGAAACCAAATCAAAGAAGCAGCAAAACAAATAAAAAATCTGAAAAACCTAATGAGGAAAAACTTGGATAAGGCTACACACAGCATTCTAAAATGAGCAATTTATGGAAAAATGTTTATTTTGAGGATGTTTCCCATTCGGTTGTGTGAACGTTTAAGGAAATTCATGAGGTCAACATATCTGACTTTAGTGATTGCGATCTAATTCAGCACTTGCTGCATAGAGGTCAGATCTCTAGAGAACACTGGCAATTGTCCCCCATAGAAATAAAGTCTGAGAAAGCAGGGTCTAGAAAACTTTGCACCAAAAGAACCTAAATGGGTAATCCATGCACAAAGTCAGGAGTTGCAGGGTGGGTAGACAAAACTAGAGAGGCAGAGAGACAGGGGAGAAGTGACAGTTTCCCGTGGCCACTAACACACCAGGCATTGATCAAATCACCAAATCATTTATACAATCTTGTGAAATAGATACAACTGTTAGCAATTTATCAATGAAGAAACTATTTTTTTTTCAGAGACAAATCCACTTAACATATAACAGGAAATGGCTCAAGTTGAGATTTGAACCTATGCTTGTCTGATACATGATATTTCTCTAATTAAGGCACACTAATTCACAAATACTAAGCAGTATATGCTTTTTATCTCAATAACAATCAAGAAAATCCAAATCAAAACAAAAATGACATGGATTACATTAACTACAATTATAAATAACAAAATATAAATGAAGATGAGACTATTGGAAAGAGAACTAATAAATTTATATTTCTGGTGGTACTGTAGATGTGTACAGCCCATTTAATCACCAATCTGATTCATATCTGTATTGTCCTTAAATATATTCATATCCTTAGACCTAATAATCCCACTCATAAATTATCCCAAGGAAATAATTCAAAATTGGAAAATGGCATCTTTTAAAAGAATGATCCTCATAGCATTCCACGTTGCATATCCTTTATCCAAAATGCTAGAGATCAGAAGCAGTTCAGATTTCAGAGTTTTTAGAGTTTGGAATATGGAATATTTGTACTGGTTTGGCATCCCTGTTCTAAAAATCTGAAATACTCCACCAAAAATTTCCTTTGAGCATCATGTGAGTTGCTCTAAAAGTTTCAGATTTTGGAGCATTTCAGATTTCAGATTTTCAGATTACGGATATTCAACCTGTATTTATAGTAGCTAATAACAGAATGTATTTGTGTATGCAACAGGGAAGCATTTAAGAAAATGTTGGTATATTAATTTCATAGTATATCAGGTAGCCATTAAAGTAATGAATAAGTAGCAATATGGAGAATGATAATAAAAGCAGAATATAAAATTATATGCTCTGATTATAAATAGATATAATATATATATATGAATAACTACTAATAGGGCGATCAGAAAAAAGAAACTAGCTGTGCTAGGGCAGACCAATTATAATGCATTAAAAATCAAAATCCCATTCTCCGAATACAATAGTAAATTATATTCATTTTAAAAAATAAACAATGAATACAGATAAAAATACAGAAATATTTTTTAAAAAACCCACACTTGATGTATGTGTTTACACGGTTAAGTGGTTTCTAGCATATACAATGTTGTTTTGTTATATCGTTAGCTATTTGATAGTAGAGGCAGGGTGACAGTGTGACACTTATTATATATAAATATAAATATATATGCACAGAATGATGACAATCAATTTCTTATATAACAGTTCATGAAAAAATAAGATTACAATGACAGGAAGATTTGTTGACAGAATTGCTCTTGTTTATGATTTTAAATGACTGCGTGATAGCAATCTCTTCCACTCTGCACTATAGGTTTCACCTTCTCAGATTCTTTCCATCCCATTTCTATCCCTTCTCTGGGGGAGGAAGGAGCTAAAAAAAGTGGCTGAGCTGCAGAATTCCCCCACTCCTTCATGCTCTGCCTTAAGGCATGAGGCCATGTCCCCAGCAGGGTGTCCTCCATCTCTGAGAAGTCATCCCGTCTTTGGCTGAGTAGGAAGAAGGTGCATTTGAAGAAACAGAAACTAAGTTTTGGCTGCTTGCTTCTGTCTCATGTAGGAATAAGGGTGAGCTAGCGAGTGTTCATCATTCAACTCACACACTGCCCTATCCACATCTCTCTGGTCTTGGTGTTATGCATGGTTTTAGGCAGTAAATTCCTAGCATCCACTGCTCCAAAATATCTCTGGTCTTTAGACATGAGATGAGGGTGGGGAAACTGCACCGCCTACCTCTTGGATTAGTAGTTCTTGGAAAACAAAGGGACTCCCTAAGTTTATAAATCTTACAAATCATTAGAAATTCACAAACCCTTGCCACTTTCCCTAAATCATGTTTATATATGCCTGTATGAAAATGAAACACAAAATTAAATTTAATTCAGGCACTGTTCAATTTCTTTTGGATAAATTAACCTATCTGTTATCCTTCCTCTCCCACTTCTTCTTTCCTTTATATGTGTGTGTGTGTATGTGTGTGTGTGGGTGGGGGTGTGTGTGTGTGTAGTGGAAAGAAAAAGGCAACTTTTAAGTGAACTCAGGAACAGATAAAAGAGTCTGTATATATCTCCAGATTTTGAATATCTTTTCTGACCTATGGCGCTGATCTCCTTATCCACCTGGGTGCCCCTCGCCCTGCTGACATTTACAGTGAGGTTCACCACTTGCATGCATGCCATCAGCATTTCCTTGACCCATTAAGGTTAGGTAGATATCTCTTAAACTCAGCTTCATCTTGCCTCCAGCTGACAATGAGGCCTTTTCCGAGGTCTGGCTGTGATGTTCATGCAGCCCTGGAATGCTGCAGCCTTCGGGGCTGAGCTGCCTTCACCCCTGTGATGGCATCCGTCCTCACTGCCAAGTCCCCCATCTATCCCAGGGTCCTAGCTATGCAATGCCAGCACCTAAATTCCAAGGCTTTCCTCTGACTGACCAGGTAGAACTCCCAGGTTCCCTACAATGATAGTAGAGGGATACACGTGAAATATTAATAGCTTCCTGTCTTGGAACATACTTCATTTTCACTAATATACCTCTCCATTCTCTGGGATAAAACTCCAAGTGGGAAAGCTGGGAGGCACAATCGAGACAACCTGATCTTGTCCCTTTCACAGTCATTCTCGTTCTGCAGAATTCCCCAAACTCAGCACAGGGGCATGTTTTTCCTTTTCTGTCTTAGTGTCATATTTTCTTACCAGAGAGTGAGCCAAAGGGTTTTCTTCCATACAATATGAACTTGGCCCATGATTTTTAAAAATCTGCAAAATTCTTTCTCAAAAACTCACCTAAATTTCCACTTACAGCCATGACAGAGTGACAGGATGGAATGTGACCTACTCCCCCTTCTACCTCCTCAAAAAAACAAAACAAAAAAGAAAAAAAAAACTCTAGAAAACCATACAAAATATATGAAATAACTTCTTTCAAGAATAAGACATGATAAATGAGAGAAGGGAAGCCTACACCTGGCCTTTTATTTTGAAGAAATTTCTGGACAGTGGGCAGAGAAAGAAGAACCCAACCTGAATTTGGTTGCCTCACTGAGTTAAGGAAATGGTGATCAGGGTTTGAGGTGTCCAGTTATCCTATGGTAAAGATGCTCGAATTAGTTATTAGGGAAATGCAAATTAAAACCACAGTGAGATACTATCACATACCCATGAACATGGCTAAAAGTAGAACAACTGATGATAGCTATGCTGACAAGGATGTGAAGCAACTATAACGCTCGTACACTGCTGGTGGGAATGTAAAATGGTATAGGCACTTTGGAAAATACACAGTGCAAGTTTAATATATGGCTAAACATGTACTTTATATATAGCTGAGAAATTATACTTTTATTTACCCCAGAGAGATTGAAAATATATGTCTACACAGAAACCTGTACATGCATGTTGTTCACAGCATCTTTATTCATAATCACCCAAACTGGGAAAAACCCAATTGTCCATCAGATGGAATGGAAAAGCAAATCATAATACTGTCTTGCAATCAAATTTTTTAAATGTGCTTAAAAAGGATAAACTGATATTGACAACATCATGTACAAATTTCAAAAAATATGCTATGTGAAACAAGCTGGACACAAAAATTCTTATCATATGATTCCATTTTTATAAAATGCTAGGAAAAAATCATATAATCTACATGGCAGAAAGCAGAACAAAGGTTGTCTGGGGCTCAGGTCGGGGTAGAGTGTGTGTAAATTAACTAGGAAGGGGTAAAAGAAAACTTTTTCTAGTGATGGAAATGGATTGCGGATTGATTTAGTGGTAATAACATGGTAGATAAATTTATCTAATCCCATCCAAATATGCACTTAAAATGAGCGTTTGCTGTTGCTTATGCATTATATTTCAATACAGTTGACTAAAATAAAACCTTTCCTGGCTTCTTATTGTTCTATAGTGTCAGAGCTGATCTTTTAAAATCTAACATTTTAGTTTTAAAAGTCATCTTTAATATTAAGCATTAATTTTGGTATACTCAGAAACATTTTTGTCTTGCATTTGTTTTCAAATAACCCGGTGTTTGCGGGAGAGGGGTTCCATATGGGAGAAACAAGTTGGTCATGTATTGCTAATTATTGAAACTGAGTGACAGGTACAGGGGGGTCATTATACTAGTCTCTCTACTTTTGAGTATGTTTGTAACTTTTTATTTAAAAGTTTTTAAAATATAGTGGATTGCCTTTTTAAAATTAAAATATATTATTATTAGTATATTAGACTTAAGTGTCTGTTTTAACTTCCTCCTCTCCACTCTATTATCCCTCGATCATGTGTAAAGTCTATCTGGGTCTGTCTTGCTTTTTCTATGCCCAAACTAAATTTAGTTTTCTCCTTTTATCTCTTAGTCAAAAGGGCCTTTCATATTAGAATCAACTTGGGTGACATGCACAGGTCAAGACCTGACCTATTTGAGGAAAATTAGTTAAATCTATGAGTCTGGTTCTTTATTTAAATAATAATGAATTTCTATGCTCTTAAAAATTTCATCCAGCAAAGTATTAAAAAAAATAAATAAATGAAACCTGGCTTGCAGACATAAGTCCCTTTAGGAACGAATGAAACAACGACATGCAAAGAAACACCACTTTGTTAATTGAGCGAATAATAAGTTGCCTCAATAAGTTGTCTGAAACAAACAGAACAAAGAAACCAATTCAACACAATGAAGACAAAGAACAGGAGAGTATAAAACATTTAAAAAGGAAAGGATACCGGACTTAATTATTTTCACCCTACCTTTCCCTTTTAAGGCATTAGAATTCTTGCCTAACTTCAGGGAAAGTTGGCTCCAAGCTCACAGTCACATGAGTAGGGTTTGTGTCCAGAAGCACAGAGCCTATTCCTGACCGGGCACCAAGTGTCAACAAGCTCCACGCTGACAGACTGAAACTCAGGGTGAAGTCAGTCAGGATAGAAATTGATTACAGATGCAGAAGACAATTTTCAACTATGTAGGCAGGGATGTCCTTTAAAGAAATTAATGTCCCTTTTAGTTTCTTAGTGCTATTTTAAATGGAATATGGCATTTTCCCCTGATCCTATTATCCCTAGAACTACTCATTCTTTCTCTGCAAAAGACCCTAAACTCTCTTTCTAATGAGCCGGACTGGACAAAAACCAAAACCAAAAAACAACGTCCTGATTACCGACAAAGAACCTGAGCTTCTGCAATCACACTCTAATGTGATAAATTGGAATTCTGTTCTCCAGAAACCAACACATGATAGATGAGCTGAGAATTCTTTTTATTGTTAACCTAGAACAGTCAAGCACCAGAATGTTTAAGCCCAAGCTGTATAGAGGCAATGCAAAATTCTCTTGCTGTAGAACTTTATTTCTTCTTTAGACACATTCTTTTACATTTTAACTATTTTTACATTTTAAATATAGTTTCTTGTACTTACTCCCAAGGGCAACGCAGTGTCACTGGCATGCTTTGAGTAGAAGACTAAAGTGCTAGAGACAGTCTTTATGTAAAAGGTATTTGAAAGCAATGCTCAGACAAGACATAAAGAGCAAGGGACTCAAGAGGTGGGGGCCAAATCAAATTTTAAAAGTGTATTTGACCTTAAGTGATGAAAAAAAAAAAATTTCCAAGCAGTAGAAAACTCTCAATAAAATTAGGTGACATTAGAGTCTGCACAGATTCCCAAACTTCAAAGCAATGCAACACAAAACACATACTGCATGTTGCTTTTAAGTTGTCGAAGCAACACAAAAGCGTTAGTGATAGTTACAAAGGTACAAGTGTACACAGAAGGATAAGGTCAATTCTCACCAGGAGTGGGAAGACAAGGGAAGACTCGACAGAGAAAGCTGATTTGTGTTGCATCTTGGAGAGAGGGTTAGGGTTTTGACAGGAAGACTTTGAAGACAAGGGGCTTCAGACATAGAGAAATACGGGGGCACATCCGGAAGCCTGCAGCACAGAACATATTCAGGCTTATGGGAGGTGGCGCATGCAGAGAGGGGGAATGAGGGACATTCTTTGAGAAAAGTGCTGCCTCCCTTTGGGCTTCAGTGTCTTCCTGGGGTTGTAAATTTTCCTGGTTTGGATTCACACTGAAGACCTATCAAAAAGTTGAGTGACAATCAGTTCCTAAGTGAGAGGGCTGAGCTCTGATGATCCTGGGAAACAGTTACGGGGGGATCAGGAAGAAAAGGGATGAGGCCCTTAGGACACACCTGCAGGAGTCACAGCACACAGCCACCAACACGGAGGCGGAGCTAGAGGTGAAATATAAGGGACATTTTATTAGACTTCTCAACTGGATGGATAGAAAAGAAAATGGAGATTATTCACATATTTTTATAAGGCCAAGGAACCAGAGGAACAGTAATTCTTGAAAGATTAAAAGAAAAAGGAAAGTGTCTTTGCGGTATGATACATGTGTGTAAATTTCAGGGTCTTAGAGATGCTGAGTTTGGTGCAAGGGTGGCTCTTTGGCTAGTGATATAAGCAATTAGTGACACAGAAATTAAGCCTTGAAGCCATCATTTCAAGATTGAAATACACAGATGACTGGCTGCATAACAGCGACAGGAGTGATTTGAGAAGCGAGGCGCCGAACAGGAAAAAAAGAGAGTGTCTAATGGGAGTGGCAAAGAACTCAGTCTCAGGAAATAATAACTATTTCTTTTAGAAGGCAGGAGTCGGAAAAGGAAAATGAAGCCCCAAACCCAGGAAATAACAGGAGAAGGCGGAAGAACACAGGATTCCGAGATATGACTGATGGCGACGTCAAGAAATAAGTAACAATTGCCTCAAATTCTAAGAAGCTTTCAGGGAGACGAACCAGGTGAAAAAAATAGCTTAGTTTCAAAAGGAGAAGGGTTCACTGGTAACCTTTAAGACCAATGTTTGGGGACCACTAAGGGATAGGTGCAAAGCGACGCTGACTTAAGGATGAGAAGGACCAGAGGGAAACGCAGTCAACGCTGAGAAGCCGGAGCTCAAGGGGGCAGGACAAGGTCTGCGGCCTTGAGGTGGCGGCGCCAGCACGCCGGAGGCCATCCGCCATCCTGGGTGGGTTAAAGGAGACAAGGAGGTGAGGTCAGGAAGAATGTGTCAGTTCGTTAAGAAAGAAGTTCAATTTTTAATGTTGGAAATGCCAGGGTGAGAAGTCAGGCTAAAAGGACCAATTGAGAGGGAGGATGGAGAGGCCAGGTGGAAAAGGGAATGTCCCAGCGGAAGGGACATCTGTTCCCCAGAGACAGGAGGTGTGAGGAGAAGGCGCGGGCAGAGGGGGATCTGTCGCGGGCGCCGGGGGTGCAGACGTGTGGGGCTCGAGGTTTCTCGCAGCAGCAGGTGATGGGTCATCGAAGAGAACACTGGTTTGAAGGGCAGGGTCTACAATTAGGGGCAGCAAGGGAGAGGGGACTTTTGGCAAAGCCACTGCAAAGCAGTGACCAAGACGTTGTGAAAGGTAGACTGGAAGTGTGTGGAGAAGCCAGGAAGACCTACATGGATGATGGGCCTGGCTCGCAAAGCTTCTAGATTTTTCCAGGAATGACTGGCACGAGAAGAGAAACCCTTCAGAGGGTCACAGGAGAGCTCAGGGAGGACAGAAGGCGTAAGAGAGACTAGAGTCTCAGAGAGGGTGGTACCCAGGGAGGCTGGACAAGCCCCTGGTACAGCTCTGTCTCCACAGGAGACTATGAGGAAGAAACGGGGCCCAGGATCCAGGAGCAGAGAGTCACAAGATGACATGGGGGAGAAAAAAATAAACTTTCCCAGCTGTGCAGGTCATTCTTCCAAAGAGACAAGGGAACTTTTCTCCATTTCACAGAATAAAAAATGAAAAGGTTTGGAAAGTAAGTATTTTGGAGATATATATATAGAAAGAAGGCCCCATTAGTTCTAAGGACGAAAGACCAGTCTGCCTGTAACTTTTATGCGAAAGCACAAAGAACAAGGCCACGTACAAGCAGAAAATCTAAAAACACTTTTGATGCTATTGAATCAGTGATAAATCAAAGATGGATGGGAGCTGTTTTCCTTCCCAGGCTACGCACATGCACTGAAAGAGCTGAATTTAACAGGATGACTCGCACGGAGATGTCACTTTCTGCTCGGAAGAACTCTATGTAAATATTTGCAGGCAAAGAGGGTTCTTAGATGAAGGAATAGTCATCTGCTGCTTTCTGATCTCATAAAAATATTTTTTTAAGATAAAGACTAAATTAGAATTTTGGTAATTTTTACTTCTTCGTGGGGGCCAGAAGGAAGACCCAGAGGATAAATTTTGGTATCACATTTGTGAAACTTGGTTTTATGAAGAAAAAAATGTTAATTTTTTTACTTTAAAAAGTTGTTTTGATATTTTAAAAAAACAAAATTTTATCCTACTGGTCCCCTAACCTGGTGAAACCATCAGAATTCCCCAGAGATTTCTTTAAAGGAACAGCTTGCTGGGTATCAACTCCAGAGTCTAATTCAGGAGGCCTGCAGTAAGGCCTAGAAATCTGTATTTTTTAAAGTCTCTAAAGGAATACTGAAAAGTGGTAAGGGCATACTATAATTAACAAAGTCAAAATAAATATGCTTAGATTTGCACTGCACAGAATTTAAGAGTACATTAGCATTTTTCAACTCCAGTCTCAGATATAAGACTAGCTTGTTTCATTTGGGAATCAAATATGCAAAGCTTTAGTTTTAGTTGTTCTGCCTTAGAAATACAAATAGGTCTAAAAATAATTGCACAGCACACTAAAATTAATTTCCTGTGTACAGTCTTCCCTTCTCTTATGATTGCAGCCCTACTGACTATTATGGCATTGAAATGTGATGAGGTCTCCTTCGGTGTGTTTGTCACAGGAAGCACTCATCTTTCTCTCTTCCAGGGATGTGCAGCAAGAGAAAGAAATGGGAGTGTGTAATGTGAAGTACAGGGATCCAGGAGTTTAGCGAAATCCAGGTGGTAACTCTTTTGAGTTACATGAGAAGATAAAAGCTGGTCAGTTAGCTGAGGTCAAAGTCAAAGCTCTCACGGTGATCTGCAAAGACAGGGAGTTGGGCGGAGGATGTGCAAAACAGTGAGAGTGAAAAGGCAGGAGCCACCAGAGCACACAGTGGAGGACACCCCCTCAGCCCTAGCGTCAGAGCTGCCCGAGCACCAGGACAACCTGCCTACCGCCTAAGACCTTCTCCTTCCCAAACACACGAATGCACTGAGAAATTAGAAAATAACAATAATAAGAAGAAAATCAATAAAAACCAACCAAGCACCACCACAACAACAACAACAAAACCAAATCACCAAATAAACACTACTGCCTTATTAATGGCAATTGTAAAAAACTGTTAACTTGAGTTCGTCAATAACGAGGCTTGTATTTAGTGAGTACCTATCCTGAAGGCTGGCTGGGGCACAACTGTGGGAACCAAATAAACATACCTTCTACATTCATGGGTTGTTTCAAGGATTTCCTAAGTATCGGGCCTGATACTGTTTTTAGGCTACAATTCAATTGTGCTACACTCAAAAGCAAAATCAAGGTACTCCCAATATTTTACCAAAACTTGAATAGGGCACTATCACTAACCCAATCAGGAACACTGAAAAATGTCCTGACAAAAAGCAATTTGTCATCCACATCGTCTGGGTTAATTTTATTTCCCAGGGTTAAAAGCTTTCATAAAGTATCCTACAGCGATCATGTGCAATCATTTTAGAGAAAAGACACATTGTGCCAATCTCATTTCATAGCCATTAAAGTCTGTGGATGAAAGACGGCTCCCACTTCCGCAAGGCAGGTCGACAGTCATCTAAGAGCTCTCTCTACACGGCTTTTCAACCAGCCGGCAAGTCGGCGTTGTATATTCACAACACTCTCTAAAACAGTGGCTTTCAAAGATTTTTGACTTCTTTTCCACAGTAAAAGATATATATTTTTTGAATATTCCTTGTGTGTACATATATTTCTCATATATATTTTATATTGTAAGCCAGTGCACTCATGTACATATGCACATACACACAGAAACATACAGAAACACACACACACACACACACACACACGCAGATATCTAAAGGTATCTAAAACTGAAACAGATGTTTCCTGAAACAATATTTATTCTCATGGTGCACAGTGTGCTTAGATACAAGCTAGTCTATTCTGTTTTTTAATTAGTAGACTTTATTCTTTAGTGTGGTTTTAGGTTTTGTAGAGAAGTAGGACAGAAACTGCAAAGCGTGCCCATACACTTTTTCTCCTCCCCTCCCACCGTCTTGCACAGTTTCCCTCATTATTAACATCTTGCATTAATGTAGTACATTGGTTATAATTAACGAACCAATGCTGATATATTATTATTAACGAAAGTGCATAGTCTACATTAGGGTTCACTCTTTGTGTTGTGCACTCTATGCATTTTAACAAATGTATAATGACATGTATCCACCACTGCAGCCTCTACCAATAGTTTCACTGCCCTAAAATGTCCTATGTCCCACCTATCCATCCCTCCCTTCCCCCAACCCCTGGCAACCCCTGATCCTGTTTACAGTCTCCATAATTGTACTGTTTCCAGAATGTCATACAGTTGGAATCATACAGTATGTAGCCTTTTCAGGTTGACTTCTTTCACTTACCAATATTCATTTAAAGTTCTTCCATGTCTTTACATGGCTTGATAGCTCATTCTCTCTGTTGCTGAATAATATTCCACGGTATGGACACACCACAGTTTTATTATTTCATTCTATTTTATTAAATAATTAGAATAGGAACATGGTAAACTGATTTCAGAACCTATTCATATCCATACTTTGAAAAATATTGCCTAAAATATATTGGTAGGTGTTTGCTAGACTACAAAGGAGAAGACAACTTGGTCCATACCACGTGTGAAATGTTTAAAACCAAACGAGTAATAATGAAACAGAGGTTGATAACACAATAAAACAACAGAAGAGATATAACACAATAGGAATTCCTTAGCACTGCTGAGGACCAAAGAACTGGCAAGTGCCGGGATGAAACTCTTTACAAGCGTGACCTTTCTGTCAGAAGACCAGGACAAGTTATGTTTATATGCCTCAGTTTCCTCATAGGTAAAAGTTACATAATAGTAACGTCTATCTCACTGGATTCTTATGAGAAGTGAATGAAATCATGCACACATGCTAAGAAGATTATCAGACATACAGTAAACCTTCAACAGATATT
This sequence comes from Lepilemur ruficaudatus, assembly GCA_963574885.1. NCBI lineage: Eukaryota > Metazoa > Chordata > Mammalia > Primates > Lepilemuridae > Lepilemur > Lepilemur ruficaudatus. The sequence continues at coordinate 13,058 of CAUYRT010090113.1, read as the reverse complement.
AATCTGCTATTATCATTACTACTAACCACTCTATGCTTCATGCTTGTCTGGAATCTCTTAAGACCTTAACAAATATCTTTTAAAAGACTGAAATATTGCAATTTTCACAGGCTTTTTGGTCTGTAGAAGCTTCTTAAAAGAGCCAAGACATGAGCCTTGAAGAACGTGTGTCACTTTGTAAGTGCAGAGTAGAAGCAGGATGTAGGGGCATGAGGAGAGAGCAAAATACTAGGCTGAAAAGTACACACACAAAAGCAGCATTTGGAGGACGGTGAACAGTTTGATTAAAGAAGAGAGGAATGAGAAACTTACCCGGGGCTGCTTTTTAAAGATCACTGATGATCTTTGCAAATGACAGATATTTGAACTTCTTTTTTCAATGGGCACGAAAGCAAGATCTCAGTTACCTAAGCAGAAAGAGTAAAGTTTTAATGCCCTCAGGCATCCACTGCATGTGATGTGTTAACTCCTCTTCTACTCCTGTTGGAATGGTACTAGTCATGTACCGTCCTTGGGAGAAGAGACAAGATACACTCAGACGATTTTCTGTGTTCTGTGGTTCAGATGACGAACTCTAGATGGGAATGTTCACCTATTGTCCAATACGGTAGGCACTTGCTGTATGTGACTGTTTCCAATATAAATTCAAAACAGAGAATGAAAATTTCCTTTATTCAGGTCACACTAGTCACATTTCAAGTGTTCAATAACCACAAGTACCTAGTGGCTACTGCACTGGACAGCACAGATGTAGAACATTTCTGTCATCATAGAAAGTTCTCTTGTTGAGGGTCAGGGGTGTCCAGAGGCTGGACAGGAGGAGGGATGGGATGGGAGCTGGAGGTGATGGGGGGGAGGGGAAGTGGAGTTCATACTGAAAGAGGAGGGACAGTCAGGTCCTTACTGAGAGGGGATGGCTCCAGATAAGAGGAAGATATGACAGTTATTAGAAATATTGGGAACAAATGAGGTAGGAAGACCCCAGGCAAAAGAAACTACTGGCAGAGAAGGGGCTGACGTACAGGTGAAGAAGAATTTCTTTCTCCCCAGAAACATAAGGAGCAGAGAACACGTACTAACACAGAGAATATGAAGAAAGATGTCACGACGTATACTTGTTAACCTTGAGCGAGAGGAAAAACTACCATGGAGAGAGGAAAGAAATTACACTGGACTAGTGTTTTCACAAAGTGGACATGGAAGGAATGCACTGACTAAAAATCAAATTGGTAAAATTATTCTGAAGAAGCTCTGAGAGGATGCTCTTGAAGGTATACAGATGCTTTTTATGACTTTGCAACTTTTAGGGGCCACCATCCTTGTTAATTTGTATAATCATTTATCAGTAAATTATTATTTATTGGGCCCCAATATACCAGGTATCCTAAGCAAGCATATAATCAAGATGGAAAATTTGTACTTACAGAAGGGACCTTGAAAACAACATAACCAAGTGCTAAATTACAGGATACAATTTTAAAATGTTATCTTACGTTAGATATAGCACCACCCCCCCAAGCCTCACCCTGTGATGACTCTTGGCTCTTGTGCCTTTTGTAGACATCACAAATCAATCCTGACATTCCTTCTGGTTGAGGCCAAAGAAACATTGGGATGTTTTCCAACACATCACCCACCATTCAACCTACTAGTTAGCATGAGAAATACAAAGTATTTGTGAATCTTGTATAAGTAACACTAAAATTACATTGTCATTCACACAGGTGAAGCCCATGGTAAAGCTACAGAACTATTTTGATAAATTCGCTTTATTGCTTCAAGGCCAAAAGTCAATCAGCACTCAGATTAAAAAACTAGTCTCAAATTCACTAGATATTAAACACTGAGTCTCAGGAACTTTTCCTGTTTGAGAGATAGAACCATCGAAAAAGCAAGTTATAAATGTCAAATTAAAACTAATAAGAAGGGGCACAGAACAGACCACTTTAAAATAGCCCCAATAAAGTACATTCCATTGTTCTCAGGTTTTTAAAGAAATTGTGTAATAACATAGCTGTCAGGGTAAAAAAAAAAAAAAAAAAGATTAAAAATTGCAATGTTTCCCCAAAGAACAGTAAGGGAATGATGTGGATATACTAATTATATAAGGGACAAATGAAACCCACAAAGTAATCAAGGGCTTTGGAGACAGATGATGTTATTATGTGATTGTGCTTTATTTTAATAGGTAACATACCAAAGTGCACGTTTTCTGAGGTTCAGTGATTTGCCTGTCCGTATTTCAAATGATAATTCAAATGGTATTAAAGTGGTTTTATCATGAGATTTAGTAGCTAAAATATATTTCTGACTGAGGGAAAAAGATGTCAGAGTATAAAGAGGCAATTAAGGGAAAAAAAGAGCTTCTCAAATGCCTGTTCTCACCCCAACCTTGGGAAATAGTTCCTACCAGCTGCTGACTTTTCTGTGTGGAGTCATTAGGGCGCATCACTGCTGAGCCTACCTTGACGGCCCAGCTTCTTAAAGCCAGGCTCTGCAGGGGAAAAAAATTGATAGGGTTGTTGGTTGTACCTTGGCATCTCTCAATTGACCTAAACATTGCAAATTTAGTGCAGTAATACTGAGTGTTGCTTCCATTTTCCTCAGCATGCTTATGTAAAACTGGATAATTCTACAATGGCAGTGATGTAGAGAGAGCACTAGGACGCTTCAAGAATTCCAGTTCATCTTCATGTTCCACAGTAAAATGAGTATCTCCAAAACAGTTCTGTGCAATCTAATGTCATTACATAGAATTTTATAAGAATTGAAGTATTATACAAATATACACATATACACATTGGTTCAAACGCAGCTGCTGGCTTTTCTTGGGAAGGGTCCATGTTTACTCTAAGATTAGGTCCTTTCTACCAGTATAGTGTTATACAATATCCTTCCTTTTCTTAAAAAGGATGACAAAGAAGATTAGTAGCTTTTTTAATGGACTTCATTTTCGAAACCAATAGTTCATAATTCTGTATCAGACCCTAAATGATTTTGAAATCCAAATATTTGAAAAAAATTGATATATGAGAAAGTAACTTTTTAATACAAATAATCATCATGCATTTCAAAGAATATATCTTTTATAAATAAAACACAGAAGTTATAAAAATAAAGTATAATAACTCTGATTATAAAAATATTTTTAATAGGCCGGGTAAGGTGGCTCATGCCTATAATCCTAGCAATCTGGGAGGCCAAGGCAGGAAGATGGCTTGAGCTCAGGAGTTTGAGCCTGAGCAAGAGCAAGACCCCGTCTCTACTAAAAATAGAAATATTAGTCTCTAGTAAAAATAGAAAACCCAGCTGGGTGTCATGGGACACACCTGTAGTCCTAGCTACTTGGGAGGCTGAGGCAGAAGGATCTCTTGAGCCCAGGAGTTGCAAGTTGCAGTGAGCTACCATGACGCCACTGCACTCTACCCAGCGTGACAGAGTGAGACTCTGTCTCAACAACAACACAAAAGGAAACAGAAAAATATATTAATAGTATCTTTTTGAACTCATATAAGTAGTATAGTTCATTATGAAGAATGTAAAAAATGTAAAAATTAAAAAAAAATCACTAATATTTCCAACACTAAAATTTTTATGTTGGTTCTTTTTCTTTGCATTTTCTTAATATTTATTTTTACCAAAAGGGCAATCAACTGACATTAAGTTGATTGCTTATTTCATATTACTTGGCAAGTCATTAGAAAGACTGTCTGTACAGAGGAAGCATTTCAAGATTACACTAATATTATGCCTGATTGTGCAGGACAATAAACTAACTTTAGAGAAGAAAAGTCATGTGGACACCAAAGTTTGAGAAAAAGTGGGATGAAGGCTAATCCTTAGCTTAAAGAATTACACCAGGGTAGAGAGCTGTCCCAAAGCCATGTGCATAAGGACATCCAAAATATGTTTAATTTTGGACTCAATGAAGATATCTTGAAACCAGGGAGCTCCAAAAGGAGGGATACATGAAAGTAAGATGATCTCCCATTCAACAGATGGAAAAAACCTAACTCAGCCAACAGTCCAGGAGGTCAAAGAAGAGACTAAAGTTTCTGATGCAGTTTTGAGCTCTATTGTTAAGTCTTGCAAATTTTTGTAAGAAATGAGAAACAGTTTGACTTTAATTTGCTTGGCCTTTTGGCCTGCAAAAATACTAAGGCAGGCTGACATTTCGGCTACAAATTTTGCAGCTGTGTAATCACTGGGGTCTGGGAGACCTTACTATAGTTGGTTCATCTCTTGAATTCCTTTTGAGATCAAGACAATAGAACTTATAATTAGCAAACCACCATAGGTCTCAGAGTATGACACATGAATAGAACTCTTCCTTTTTCTCTTTCCCTGAACAGGAACATAAAAATAGAACAAGTAACTAGTATATTTGCACTTCTACTCACATCAACTTTTATAAAAAAATATATCTAAAGACGAAACTTGGCAAGAACTATGTCCAGTAGGAGGTGAATTATTTTTTATTTTCCTATAATATCGAAGCTTCTTGTTGACATGAAAAAGTCAATGTGAACCTATTAGAAAGGCATTTTTTCCCAAATTGCTGCCTTTTCCTTTACATTCCCAGAATTACAAATCCACCTCAGGGCCTTATTATTTTTCCTGGGGAAAGTATGCTTTTCCAAGATGAGGATCTCTAATATAAGTTACATAAGTTCCAAACATAGGCTTCATTCATTCATTTATTAATTGATTGTTGTCCAACACTGACCATGCACTAGGCACTGAGCTAGGTTTGCCGTCATGATCCTCATGTTCCATTTGAAAGATGAAGACACTTGACTTTATGCATATACATTTACACACATATGTGTTTTAATACACTATTTTTATGTTATTTGTGTGATACTACAAACCATATTATTTTATTTAATTGAATAAATATAGTTTACTTTGTTTTAACTTTGTTTCTAGCACTGGTTCAGATGCTGTGATATAATGTGGTAATTAATGTCACTTCCCAATATAAAATCTCATCACAGTCTCTTAGCCTCTGCAGATGTTTGCTCTCAAATGTGCCCATGCACATACAAAATCTCCCCTCATCTTTAGCGAAGTGAAAATGAATCCATTTTTATTAAATATATCAGCTCTGAATGAAATGCTGGTCCCTGACCACACCATCAGGCTTTAATTGGCTTCCATTCTTTTACAAATTAAGTTTAAAACCTGCCCTCTAAATCACAAACCACTTTCTCTCTCTAAATCTTCTTTATAAAGTTACCAATTTCTGTGGCTGCTGAGTGAGACCCTCCCTGACACTCACTCATAGTTCTTTTCTTCCCCCTTTACACTTATTTACTAAGTGCTAAGAACTTCGAGTACAATTTTTTTTTTTTAATTTGCACAACAATCATGTCCAGCAAGGTGTTTTATTTGCTCCGATTTTGCAGAGAGAAACTGATTTAGAGAGGTGAAATAATAACTGCTAACATTACCGGGCACAACATATATGGAGCAGGTCTGACTCTATGAATTTTACAGTGTTCTCACTCATGCTCAGCCCGCCTAGGAAAAGGATTGTTTTATAGTTTTCATGTTACAGAAGAAGCGCTCAGGCAGGAAGGGCTTTGTGCATGACCCAGACTCACATGTCAGTTGCTGACAGAGCTGGGGTCCCAGCACAAGAGCCTGGGCTCCTAAGCGTGACACCTCTGGAGCTCACCGGATCAGAGTCTCACAGCTGGAAGGAAGGTGGCTGGGCCAGGGCACAGAGGGCTGTCCACAAACAAAGCCCCTGTGCTCAGTAACTGTGCACTCAGCTTGCTTTCTTCAGAGCAATTCTTCTAAATCCAAAGGACTTTTTTTTAACTCTTTACCTAATTTGAATTCAATGGAGCACAGGGCCATGGTGCCCTGATGTCCAGTCCCTTGTAGGTGGGAAAAGGAAAGTCATTATATTCTGAGGACCACTTCCTTTTCTGATCATTGTTATCTATTCACGCACCAGCATCTGTGCCCATGAACTCTGCCTCTCTCCCTGCACCTACCCAAGGCCAACCCATCTGGTGTGATCTTTGCTCTTGCAATGGCCCTCCTTCTCATCCATCGTCAGCTTCTCCTTCCCTCCTCAATTATTTCCATCATTGCACCAACAGGCTTTAATATCTCCTAGCTTCAAAAAGCCCTCACTTGGCGCCAGGTCCCATCTCTTCCATCTGTACCACAAGCACTAGCATACAACTTTGCTGCTTCTTTTAAAGATCGAGTTTCCTTATGAAGCCATCTGTATCACCTGCCTCCACTCCCTCAGTTTTAATTCTGCTTTTAAGCCTATTTCAAATCAGACTTACATTTTTCTATTGTTTTACCCCATCTGGGCTGTTATAACAAAATACCATAAACTGGATAGGTGATACACAACAGAAATTTATTGCTCACTGTTCTGAGCAATAAATTGGGAAGTCCACACCAAGACACCAGCAGACTTGGTGTCTTTCGGGCTCATAGACGGTGCCCTTTCACCGAGTACACACATGGGAGAAAGGCAAACAAGCTCCCTCAGGCCTCTTTTACAGGGGCACTAATCCCTCATAACCTCCCAAAGGCCTCATCTCCTCATGCTATCACCTTGCAGATTAGGATTCTAACATATGCATTTTGGGAGGACATAAACATTCAGACCATAGCACAGATTGTACACATTTCTATAATAAATACTGTCTGCTGTTATAATCATAATACACTAAAATGTATATATGTAAAACATTATTCTGTATGGCACTATATAGACACATACAGATGTGTATGTACTTGTCTACTGTAGCCAAGAAATACTGTGCCTCAATAAAACTTATTTATATGTCAAAGTTACTATCACTGATTTATGTGTCAGTCATGTCCATTCCTCACTCCAGACTGAAATTCTCTCTTGAATCTTTGTACGGAAGATTTTATACAGATACAAACGTCACCAAGTCAGCATGAGCTCTTCTGTCTTGCCAGCAGCCCTGCGTCAGCCCCTTCCACACTAGCCCACTACAACAATCGACCAGCCGGCTTGCAGCTTTTCCTCACATCTTTGCTTTACCCGAAGCTCAGCTTATTCTCGACAGCCTCACAGTCTTCAGCTACCCAAAACAGAGGGGCAAGAGGGTTACGGCTGGCTCCACTGAAGGCTGTTTCTGGAGGTACAACTGGCACATCCTACTGCTTATTCTCTTCTGCTGTCCACGCTCTGCTCTTATACTTCCACTAAAAACCACCTAAAGATAAATAGGGTGTCTGCTACCGTCAAACAGCTGGCTTTGTCTGAGAGGCAGGCAAAGATGCGCACACAACGGCAGTGTAGAGGGCGCGCTCTAGGATAACGGCTCTCTAGGAGCACAGGGGGAAAATTAATTTAGACCTGGATAAAAGCAGGCAGGAAGATGTATCTTGAATACACTTTGGAGCAACAGTGGAAATTATCAAAGCTAAGTCATGATCTAGTAAGAGGGATAGGCAAGGTTGAGTTTGGGGGTGGATGGGGCAGAGTAGGCACCCTAGAGCAGGGGTGGGGAAACTTTGGCCTTCTAGGTCCTTAAGTGCAGCCTTTTGACTGAATCCAAATTTCACAAAGCAAGCCTTTTATTTTTATCAATACACTTTTGTTCATCTTTTATATTTTTGTTTTATTTTTAAAGTGAACATATTTAAAATATCAAAGAATAATATAAGTTTCAACAAAATAATCCTCCCAGCTTGAGCAGCACAATTAGAAAGTTAGTAAGCCATAAGAGCTAAACTGGCAGCTGCTACACTCATGATTCAGTTCTAACTTCCCCTGCCTGACTGATGCCACTACCGCATGAGGCTGGTTGGTGACAGTTTATGGGGGTCGAGTATGCCAGTCTGTTATCAGCTTTTGACAATGATGCACTGTGTTTCCATTTGAAGTGGAAATTGTGAATAGTTGCACAGCTCGACAGTATTTTTTAATTTTGTCTGCTTAACACCCCATCACGTCAACAAAGACCAAGACAACAGTGAAGGAAGAAAACAGATTTTTTAATGAGAATTGGGGATTGCAATATTATCCTGTTTCTGTTTAAGATAAGATGATTTGCTTGCTTTGTGATCCTGCAATATCAACATTAAAGAAATTCAATGCTCATCAGCATCATAACACTCATAAGGACCAAAATATTTTAACTTAGAGGGAGAGGTGTGAAAGGTTGTATTACAGAAATTAAAAGATGAAAATTAAAAGGAAAAAAAAATTCGTTCAAGCAGCAATAAGACGTGGAAATAATGCCACTGACGCAACTTATAAAGTATCTTATATACTTGGGGGAAAAGGGAAGCCATTCAGGGACATAGAAATTGGGAAAGAATGCATTGTCAAAGCTGTAGGATGCTTAGACCCCAGTAACATTTCAAAGTACAAACTGCTGCCTCTTTCAAGGAGAACCATAACTGATTAGCAACATGAATTAGCCTTCAATTTGACAGAACAACTTCACGTAATACTTGAAAAGGAAAATATATATTATTTGAGCTCTTTGGATGAATAAACTCATACTCACTCAGCACAGGTTTTATACTTTATTTGGGTCATAAGAGAAGATTTTCTTTGCTATGAAGAAGCTACTCACTATGGGAACTCTTGAAAACAGAACACAGGGAATGATATCTTGAACAACTTTCAAGATAAATGTCATGAGGTTGAACTGAATTTGGTCAATTTAGTGAGTGTATGTACAGACAGATAGGGCACCTTCCATAACAGAAAAACATGAAGAGTTTATTGCACAGATTTTAAAAAGTATCAACAGATCCAGATGCTCTCATTTCTTTTCATTGTTATCTTGCAGCAGCAAAATCTCTGTGCTAAAGCTACTACTTTAAGTGAAACTTTGCAACAAGTTATAAGTATTGTCAACTATATTCAGGCAAATGCAACATGGCATCATCAGTTTTGTAATATATTAAAGTTGAATGATGAGGTATTCAGGCTGTATCTGTGGTATCATTCTAAAGTGTGTTGGCTATCACAGGGACGGGTGTTAGCCAAAATTTTCTCTCTGTGAGAACAGTTGCATTTTATGAAGAACAGAATCAGCAATGTGAATTATTGAAAGAAGATTTCTACAGGAATGCAGCATTTCTGTGTGATATCATGTCAAATCAAAATCACTTGAATATTTCTTTGCAAAGTAAAACTAAATCTATATATGATATTTGGCAAAATATCCAATCATTGTGAAAAAAGTTATCCTTTTTCAAAACACTTCTTATATAAAAGGAAATTTCAGGTGAATATTTTCCCAGTTAGCAAAGGTCACTGATGAGCAGCAGGGTATATGTGAATCATCTGACGAATATGCAGCTGTTATAGACATATTAATTGGAGAATATAATGAAAGGTTCACCGACTTTGAGAATCATAACATCATTCTGAAATTAGCATTTCAGCCTCACCTAGTGGATACCACTAAGACACCTAAAGAACTACAGATGGTCTGGGCACAGTGGCTCAAGCCTGTAATCCTAGCACTCTGGGAGGCTGAGGTGGGTGGATTGCTCAAAGTCAGGAGTTCAAAACCAGCCTGAGCAAGAGCGAGACCTGGTCTTTACTAAAAATAGAAAGAAATGAATTGGCCAACTAAAAATATATAGAAAAAATTAGCCAGCATTGTGGTGCATGTCTGTGGTCCCAGCTACTCAAGAGGCTGAGGTAGGAGGATCGCCTAAGCACAGGAGTTTGAGGTTGCTGTGAGCTAGGCTGATGCCACGGCACTCTAGCCTGGGCAACAGAGTGAGACACTCAAAAACAAAAAAATAATAAATAAAGAACTACAGATGGAATGGGTTGAGCTCCTAGTAGATGACATTTTAAAGTTATTGTTTGATGCTAAGAAAGATTCCATTGAAATGTGGAAAAATGCAGTAGAATCCCACACCTTTGGCAACATGCCCCCAAAAATGCTTTCTTGCTTTTCCACCAGTTATTGCTGCAAATCTACATTCTCCTACCTAACCCAAATCAAGATGGCCTTAAGGTCACAAATGATTGATACCCATCTCGAGGATCAACTGAAACTGCAGACCTCTGTGCTGCAACCAAATATTCAAATGCTTTCTAACAAAATGCAGACACAACAAAATCATTAAAGAGTTAGTTAACTTTAAAATTAGTTTCCATTGTTTGAAATTATTAAGTACATAGTAGAGTTTTACAAAATAATGTACATTTTTAAGTATATCTAATTGAAGTCTCTTGAATACGGCCTTATTTGATTACAGCAAAATTAATGTGGCTTCCAACGTGAAAAGTTTCCCCAGCCCTGCTCTAGAGGGTCTTTCTTCAAGGGTAGAGGGCAGGCTGGAGGTGAGGAAATGGTGAGAAATGAAGTCCAGAATTAAGCAAAAAATCAAATAACATGCTAAGGAGGTTTTTTTTTTTTTCTTTTCCTTTTTAAGTCAATGGGGAGTCTGTTTATTTCAAACAGTGAAATAGTTAATGTTTATTGAGGGCTTACATCGTGCCAGTTACTATTTTTACAACAGTCCTGTGAGGCAGGCACTATTATTTTTTCCATTTTATAGATAAGAAAACTGAGAGACAGAGATGTTAGTAATGCTGAGCCAGCTAGGAAGTGACTCAATTTGAATTATGATTAGATTTTCATTTCAGAAAGATTAAGGGGATGTTTTCCGTGTGGGTGTTGCACCTGCATGACGCACAGAGGGCCGGGATGGAGGTGTGGAGAAGCAGGGAGAGTCACAGTTCAGTTTTGCCTTCCTGATTTGGAGGGACAGGGTAAAAACCCCCGCGAAATTGTCCAGTTGGGTACACAGATGTGGACTAGAGAAAAATGTCTAGGCTGAGGAATAGATTTGAGTCACTGGACTAAAGGTCATAGTTTAAGCCTGAAAGTTAAGTGAAGTAAGAAGGAAAACATTCTGAACAGAACTTTGTGGGGCTGGGAGAGGGATTCTCACTTTAGTAGTAGACAAAAGGAAAAAAGCAACAGAAAAAAATAGGAAGAAACAGATGAGAGGAAAGGCATACGAGGAGATTCGAGGAAAGGGACGGTCCTTGGAATCCAAGGAAAGAGAGAATTTCAAAAAGGTCAGTGGTAACAAAATTTGCAGAAAAGTCAAGAAAGTTAGGGACCAAAAGTTCTTGGGGTTTATCGGATCTTTACTCATTTTGGCCACTGCGGCTGGAGTGAGGTGGTAGGATCTGAGGTCAAACTGCTGGGTTTTGAGGAGCGAAGGGACGTTGACAAAGGGAACTGGAGGAGTGGAGTCACCCACGGTGAGGGGAAGAGAAGGTGGGGTGAGCCTGAAGTCCAAGGAGAACCTAGGGGCTGGCGGTGTTTGTTTTTCTTTTTATGATTCAAACTATTTTTATTTACATATGAAAGACAAATAATCAAAAGAACTGAAAAGTATGCAGACACAAAGGAGAGCAATACAAAACTGATCCAGGAAGGAAGAAATCAGATCCAGACTTCTTCATGGTGTCTTCTGCATCTATCCTTTCCTGACTTACCCTGCTGCCAGTTCTTGTTTAGTCCTGAATCTCTTCTTTCCCCATAAAAGTGATCTATGTACACATTTCCCCACTTTCAGTCTATTTCCATAAATTGTTGCCCAGTGAATTATCCTCATGTTATTCCTCACTCAAACTCTTTCAGTGGTAGTCTGTTACTTTTAAGATAAAATCCAAGCTCTTTAAAGTATACAAGTCCTTCTCATGCTGGCCTTACTTGCCTTTTCCCGTCCTGACAGCCCTCTCACCACGTCCACACACACCACAGCCCTGCTGCTGTCACCTGCATTCTACTTCTTACCTAGGATCCCTTGCAGTGCCCTCTGGTTTCTTTCTGCCTATATAAATCCTGCTTTTTCTCAAGTCCCATAAAATACTGCCTTCTTATAGAGGGGTATTCCTATGGCCCTGAAACCATATAATAATATTACCTTTTATTCTACATTGGCATGCCAATTAACACATCATTTTCATAAACATTTTCCAAAAGCACGTATATATGCCTATCACTGAAAAGCATCCAAACATGCTAACTGTATACACCATGCATGACAGCTTGGTTACATCAGTTACAGCTGGTGTCATATTTAACACTCAAAGCATTTTTTTAAAAAATACATATATAGCTTGTCATCTAAACTGGATTGCAAGCACTTCAAAGATAGAGGCTATGTACTAAAGCATTAGTGTAGATCATTCAAAATTTCTATCTCAGGAACATAAGCAGGAATTCAATAACCAGCCTGATGAAAGGACGTGTCAAAATTGGATAGTGTTTGTATCCTCAGAATAATAAGAAACAGTGTAAAATTGATTTTTTTTTGGCTATGGTACACTGGAATGTAAATATTACACATACACACAACACAGCTTTTTTCTCTGATCACATTATAATCTCTCTTTTTCAATGCATTCTTCTATGTGCTTTGAATTTATTTCTTCTTATACTTGTATGCAGGCTGCAGGTTGTTTGATGCAAAAGTTGTGCCTTTGATTTTCAAGTTCATTTCCCAAAATTATTCATTGTAACTCTAAGCGCGCTCTCATTTCTCTTGGAATGTAATTTAATTTCTTCATGTTATGGAACTATGTCAAAAACCCTGTTTCAGTTAAAAAGTACCACCTACAAACTCCAAACCTGTATTTTATGAAAGTAAACTCCTATATTATTTCACCTGATTACTCCTGGTTTTCTATGGCTGCTCTTTCGTTAAAATGTTTTATAGTCACTCCATAAGATTTATTTTATTTTTGATGTCCATATTCTGATGCTATTTTTATTTTTGTTGTAAACACCATCTGTAATACAGTTTGATAATTTAACCAACTTATTTTGATTTTTTTGCATTGTATTTGTTTTGTGTATAGCGTAACATAGGCATTTTTTCTCAAATGTTTCTTTTACTTAAAAATACTATTATTTCCACATCTTTGCAATTGTGAATTGTGCTGCTATAAATATTCGAGTGCAGATGTCTTTTTTTTTATAGAATGTCTTTTTTTCCTTTGGGTAGATTCCTGGTACTGGGATTGCTGGATCAAATGGTAGGTCTACTTGTAG
>CAUYRT010090112.1:0-10308 GCA_963574885.1 Lepilemur ruficaudatus | reverse complement strand
GCCTAGCTCACAGCAACCTCAAACTCCTGGGCTCAAGCAATCCTTCTGCCTCAGCCTCCCAAGTAGCTGGGATTACAGGCATGTGCCACCATGCCCAGCTAATTTTTTCTATATATTTTTAGTTGGCCAATTAATTTCTTTGTATTTTTAGTAGAGATGGGGTCTCGCTCTTGCTCAGGCTGGTTTTGAACTCCTGACCTTGAGTGATCTGCCCGCCTTGGCCTCCCAGCTTGCTAGGATTACAGGCGTGAGCCACTGTGCCCAGCCTATTCTCAAAGTTCTTTTTGGGATTTGTGTGATGTGCCTATCAAGATCAAGAGTTTTGTTTGTTTATTTGTTTGTTTTGTGTGTGTGAAACAGAGTCTTGCTCTGTCACCCCAAGTAGAGTGCTGTGGCATCATCATAGCTCAATGCAACCTCAAACTCCTGGGCTCAAGGGATCCTCTTGCCTCTTGCTCAGGCTGGTCTAGAACTCCCTGAGCTCAAGCAATATGCCAGCCTCTGCCTCACAGGAGTTTTCTTTATGTTGCCTATTTAATTTAAATATGCTTCTAAATGTCTAATATAGGCCTCTTTTTTATTAATACTGTTTGAAATTCAGTGAGACTTTTAGACTGGTAGTCTGAAAAATACTTGCTTTTTTTAAAATTGTGTTCTGATTTCTTCACCAGAAACATCTATTATTCGAAGATTGAAACTCTATTTTCCACTCTCTGTGTCATTTTTCTTTCTTATTATTTTCATCACATTTTTCTTTTCCTCTGCATTCTTGAATGTCTTCTCAAGTTTGTCCTCCATATCACTGTGTGGTAGACTTTCCAGGGTACTCACTTAATTTTAATAATATAGTACTCTGGAGCCAAACTGTTTGATTTTCTTATTTTACCTCTGCTATTAAATAGCTGTATGGCCTTGGGCAAGAAGTAAAATAGAGACAGTAGTAATTTCTTCCTCCTAGTGTTGTGAATATTAAATGCAAAAGGTAAAAGCTAAATAAATGTTAGCAAATAAAATTCAATCAACTTCTCTTTTTCTTCTTCTTACTAGCTCATAAATGTTGGTATTTCCCAAGGTTTACACTAAGATTTCTTTTATTATGCCCTGTATCTCAGGGGATAATCTTGGTTTCAAATACCATCTATGCTAAAAACTACTAAATTTGTATCTCCGATTCAGATCTTTTTCATTTACTGCATCTTTCATGAAGGAAAGAAATTGAAACCAGAAATGAATTTATTGTTACAAGATATTTTTATTGTAGTTAATGTTATACAATTCAGACTTTTTCAAAACCATGTAATTACGTGGGGAGTGGCAGTGAAAATGTTTTGTAACATCCAGAGGATTTCTTGTTATTTATAGCAAATATTTAAAGGAGCTATTTATTTTTATGATAAATTACACATTTTCTTTTTTACAAAAAGTTGACACCCTGTCTCTGGAAAAAAATTTAAAAATGCCTACTAGCAGCATTCTTCTTTATTACCTTTTTTGGGGAAAAAAACAATTTAATCTGTCCTTTAAAGTAAGGCAAGCTTTTAAAAATATGTGAGAATGTAGCAGTATATTGAAAGAAATGTGCTGTGGAAAGACATGTTGAAAATAAATGCATGGCCATTATTCCAGTTTGGAATGACTTTGTTGCTAAAAACAATGGCTATAATCTTTAAAGTGCTTGTATATGTAATTAAAAAAAACTTAAAAATATAATTATTTGGGCTATTAAAAATTTTTACAAAAAGGGATTTCAACTGGTCTTAAATACATTTGTTAAAAATATAAAAGTGTAATAATTTCTAATTAGTTTACATTAACATCTAATTGATACCTGGAAGAGATAGAAATGTGTTAGCCAGATGACACAAAGAATCAGTATTATGACTTAATAATACAGCCAATAATGTGCTGCTTATATTTGAATCAGCATATCCTTGTAACGTCTCCCCTTCAGCTATGACAGCTGTTAAAATCACAAACCAAATAATCCAAACTTCAAATTGCGATATCTCAATGTGTTAAAACCCAGCATATAGAATCACATTGTTTTCACTAAAATATGTGAGTGTGTGTGTGTATAATTTTAAATGCTTTTGAGTTAATAAATATAATTTTAGAAACTATTTAAAAATATTATGTTGGCCAGGCGCGCTGGCTCACGCCTATAATCCTAGCACTCTGGGAGGCCGAGGCGGGCAGATCGCTCAAGATCAGGAGTTAGAGACCAGCCTGAGCAACAGCGAGACCCCACTTCTACTATAAATAGAAAGAAATTAATTGGCCAACTAAAAAAATACATAGAGAAAAAATTAGCCGGGCATGGTGGCGCATGCCTGTAGTCCCAGCTACTTGAGAGGCTGAGGCAGAAAGATCGCTTGAGCCCAGGAGTTTAAGGTTGCTGTGAGCTAGGCTGACACCACGGCACTCTAGCCTGGGCAGCAGAGTGAGACTCTGTCTCAAAAAAAAAAAAAATACATAAATATATATGTATTTATTATATATTTATATATATATATAATATGTATTATGTCATGTTTACCTCAACATTTAAGAATATTCTTTTTCATGAAACATAACTAATAGATTGTTAATAAACTGCCTGAGTTCAGCCCCTGTAACTTCTTGATAACTTTGTTTTGCCAAAAAGATTTAGGTCATTCAGTAGCAAGTCACTTGTTTAGTTTCTCTTCCTTCTTAGAATATTTTCTTCCTTATATCTACACACATAATTGTGGGAAATGCTCATGGGCTTTCAAAATGATAGTCTCTTTGGTTGCAAGGAACAGAGAGGCATCCTAGTTTCTTCAAGAAAAAGTGATTTCTTTTGAGGCTATCCATGGATGGAAATAGCTGGAAATCCAACAGGAGCTGACGTTGTTCTAATGACCAGGTATTCCTATTGCTTGCCACATGCCATGTGGACTTCTTTCACTGTGTCTCTGCTTACTCACATGCATTTACTCTATTCTAGTAAATAGAATAGAGTATTCTTTATTCTCACCAAATATTCTCACCAAATAATTGGTATATATTTTTTCATTTTAGTCTTTTATCTACCTCATATTGCTCTTTCATAACTTGCACATGGCCCCTAGTAACCTTACTGTAATGTAATCCTTCCAACTTTACCACCCACTATCAGATAACTTCACTCTTTAGGTATTTGTTAGTTTAAAACCAGAGCAATAAAAATGCTTACCTTGGCTTACCTCATCTATTTGTGCTAGGTCTTATCTAGCACAAAATCATTGCTCATCGAATGGATTAGATTCCTACCTCTGGTTTAATAGCCAAATGTGTGTGTGGAGGGCTAGAATGTGGACATGGTCCCAATGGAGTAATCTTTTCAGCAGAAGTATGAATGGGACAGCATATTAATCTTTCATGTGTAAGTAACAGGTATTTAATTCAAACTTGCTTAACCAAAAAAAAAAAATATTTATAGATTCATTTATTTAAGCATTCATAAAACATTGACTATCCATTATATTTCAAGCACTCTTCTCACATATTGAACAATCCAAGGATGGATAAGACTTCATTTAGATCCAGTTGCTCAAATAATATTAGGTGTTCATCATTCTCCATTTTTTAGCTTTCAGCTATTGGTTTTATTTCCAGGCAAGTAAAGATGGCCAGAAGCAACAATAATCATGCATTCTGAAAGCTTATTAATAATTCCAAAGGAGAGAAAACTGTTTCTCTAGTAGATTTAGGAATATTTTCAGGGATGAGATGAATTATATTTCCATTGTTGAACCAATCAATATAACTGTGGTTAGATAGGCCTGGTTCAAATGTTAAGGCCCCAAGTCAGGCTAAGAATGAGGAGGAATGGTACTCAAAAGGAAATGGAGGTACTTAGGGTGGTTGGACTGCATTCAACTTGTTTAATCTAGAATTAATTTTTCATACTTTTCTCTGTATTTTTCTGTGCCAGTATTGGCCAAGAGAGGACCACATGCAATATTTAGGAGGCAGAAATAAAAGCACTGGCCATTACTCTTTGAAGGTCATCCTACTCAGATGTGGTGACAACCAAACAGGTGGTTGGTAAATTCCAGATTGTCCTCATTCTCCCTCATTTCACTTCCAGCTTGTCTTCCTATCTACAAAATCTGTTGACCAACAACAGCCGCAGCCCCACCAACAGACAATTGGTTGTGGACTCACAGAGGTGATAACTATACAGGGGCAACACAATATCCTTCCTTTTGCAGTCCCACTCTGGCAATTGTATGTACTTGGCTTTTCAGATTAATTAGTTGATGTCTCCTTCTCTGTTCTTCCAAAGAGCTTACCTGGATTGTTACTTCCTCAGTTCTTGCTACAGGAATAGAAGGCTTAAATACATAATAAATCTCTTATCTTGTAAGGCTTATTAGGATCTTCCCCCTTTTCACTAAATCCTAGCTGATACTGTTATTTGTATAGGAAGTGGGTCTGGAAGAATGGAAACATGATGATAGGACTTTAAAATTGTTTCTCTGATCTGCCTAAATTTAAAGGATTAATGATAATATTTTCGGTAGTAACATGGTAGTTTGTGGCATAAAGTGACAAAATTATAACCCATGGAAAACTAAATATTCACACACAGAGAATGAAATTAGACCCTTATTTCACACCATATACAAAAGTCAACTCAAAATTGATTAAATACTTAAACATAAGACCTGAAACTATAAAACTACTAGAAGAAAACATAGAGGAAAAGCTTCACGACATTGATCTTGGCGATAGATATGACACAAAAAGCACAGGCAACAGAACAAATAAGCAAGTGGGACAATATTAAACTAAAAAGCTTCTGCACAGCAAAGGAATCAATCAACAGACTAAAGAGACAACTTATGGAATGGGAGAAAATATTTGCAAAACACACATCTGATCAGGAGTTCATATCCAAAATATGTAAGGAACTCAGACAACTCAATAGTAAAAAACCCCAAATGACACAATTAAAAAATTGGCAAGAGACTTGAACAGACATTTCTGAAACGAAGACATACAAGTGACCAACAGGTATATGAAAAAAAATGCACAACATCACTAGTCATCAGAGAAACACAAATTAAAACTAAAATGAGTTTATTACTTCATACTTGTTAGAATGGCCATTACCAAAAAGATGAAAGATAGTGTTGGAGAGGATGTGGAGAAAAGAGAACTCTTAAATATTGTTGGTGGGAATGTAAATTAGTACATCCAGTATGGGAAACAGTATGGAGATTCCTCAGAAAGTTAAAGATAGAACTACCATATGATCCAGCAATTCCACTATTGGGTATATATCAAAAGGAAATGAAATTGGTATGTCAAAGAGATATCTGTACTACTAAGTTTATGAAAGCATTATTCGCAAGCCAAGATATCGAATTTTTGCTGAAAGCTCGGCCACTTGTCCACGAGGCTGAATCAGAAGAATGAGGACAAGTAATTTGAGGAGGAAGGAAATAGACATTTTATTACTTTGCCAGCAAAGGAGGAAAAATGGTAGAGCTTCTTGTCTCAAAATCCAAATTTCCTGAACATTGCCAGAAATACAGAGCTTTTAAAGGAGGGGTTCTCAGCTTCAGGCAATCACTGTTCAAGTACAGTTGATGATTCTGATCATCCCATCTCTGATGAAGTCAACTGCATTACCTCTGCTCAGGACCTCCCTTTACCACCTCTGGGCTGGGCCATCTCCTGTTGCACAAGTAAACAAAAGACTTACCCTGCCCCCCCAACCGCTGGCCTGAGGCAGGGATGCAAGCTTTAGTTCTCAAAAAGGAGTGGAGGATGTTTTAAAGAGACAGAAATTATTTTTGCCATTTTTTCCCAGGCCATTCCCTTTGTTATGTATTCCCCACTCTCAATATTTCCCTTCCATATCTATGGGAGGAGGGGTGACTACTTTGTTACAGAATCAACTTAAATGTCCATCAACCAATGAATGAATGAAGAAAATGTGGTATAAATAGCCAATGGAATACTATTCATTTTTTTAAGAAGAAGAAAATCCTATCATTTTGATAATGTAGATCAACCTAGAGGATATTATGTTAAGTGAAAAAAGCCAGGAAGAGAAAGGACAAAGACTATGTAATCTCTCTGTCTCTATTTAGGAAATAAAATAATAAAATAAAATAGAAAGACTACATGATCTCACTTACATGTGAAATCTAAAAAAGTTCAACTCATAGAAGCTAAGAGTAGAATGGCAGATACCAGAGGCTACCAGGAAGGGAGGTTAGGGAGAGGTTGGCCAAAGGATATAAAATTTCAGTTATACGGAGTAAATTCAAGAGCTCTGTTGTACAACACAGTCACTACAGTTAATAACAATATAATACATTCTTAAAAATTGCCAAGAGAGTAGATTTTAAGTGTTCTCACCACAAAAAAATGGTAAGTATATGAGGTAATGCATATGTTAATTAGCTTGATTTAGCCATTTCTGATGCATGCATATTTCAAAACTTCATGTTGTGAGCCCAGCATGGTGGCTTACACCTGTAGTCCCAGTTACACAGGAGGATCCCTTGAGGCCAGGAGCTCGAGACAAGCCTGGGCAACATGTGAAGCAGTGTCTCTAAAAATAAGCTAGGTGTGGAGTTACACCCGTACTCCCAGCTATTATACTTCGGAGGCTGAGGTGGGAGAATCCCTTGAGCCCAGGAGTTTGGGCTGCAATGAGCTCTGATCGCACCACTATACTCCAGCCTGGGCAACAAGGTGAAATTATATTTCTAAAATAAATGAATAAATAAAATCATACATGATAAATAGATCCAATTTACATTTGTCAATTGAAAGAATTATTAATTAAAAAATTATAACCCATGGTTCCAATATCAGGTGCCTAACGAAATGGCTGTTGCTATGTATCATTTTAGGGTAAATACAAAAAATAATAGGGTTGCTTGATTGCTTCTAGGTGCACTGTAGAAGTTTGAGAAGGAAATTAATGAGTTCAGAACTTTAAGCTCCTAGCTCTAGATCCAGGTAAAATACCAGATGGCTTCTGTGAATGCCCTAAAACAAACCTTTAGCTCTTTTAGCTGCAGTGTGTAAAGATTTCTGACCAAGCCTAAAGTCTAATTATGTGGATGGCTAAGTTACAATGTAAATTGAATTTATAATACCACCTAGTCTCTTATATTAACATGAGGGCATTGATTGGGAAAAAGTGAGAAAATTGTGGTAGGAACATAGAGAAGATTTCAATGAGACTGAAGACACCAACGTCCCAATTTTGCCTAGCATCTTTTGCTATAGAAATAGCCTTTTGTATTCTATATGTGTAAATTAGTCTTCTCCTGTCTGAAGAACCAGTAATGACCTGGTTGCTTTGGTTGCTTTGTAGGGTGCAGTGATGCAGGGTATAAACTCGAAAGGTATCCCTTTCAAGGTAAGCATAAGTTGTTCCATCTTATCTCTTCTATCAGTAAGAAAGAGACACAAGGCCTGATGGGCCTGTTTGGATTTTGGAGGCAACGTACACTATAGTTGCATATAGTACTCTGATCCATTTACTGGCTAACCCAAAGGCTGCTGTCTTGGTGTGGATACCAGAGGAAGAGGAATCTCAGCATCAGATTAGGCTGCTGCACAATCTGCTCTGCCACTTGGGCCATATTAACCCAGCAGATATGACTGTGCTTGTACCATGTCTGATAGATATGGATACTATATGGAGCCTTGGCGGCATGCTGCCATAGGATTCTGAAGCAAAGCTATGCCGTCTTTACATATTGCTATTGTTCTTTTGAGAAATAGGACAATAGCACCTTCTGCACCTCTGTTGGCTCTAATACAGACTGATAACTTGACTGTGGGACACCAAGATAGCCTGTGACCCAAGCTGCCCATTATGACCTGAGTGTCGTATGACTTAGCAAACCATAAAATTACGTGTGTTCAGAAACACTCTATCAATAATCTAGATCAGTCTTCAGAAACTGCTATAGAAAGAAGTAAGTTGTATGAGTCTGGCTCCGACTCCTCCTACGTTGTTTCTTCTCAATTTATACCATAAGAAATCCCATAGCTAAGGAAGAAAAATGTTGGGCATGACTGATTCTACTTTATATGCTGGCATCACCACTGCAGTACTATAGTCCCACTTTGGGGCGAACCTGAAGAATACTGGTGAACAAAAATACTCCTAGTGGGCAGAATTTCAAATTGTATATTTAGTTGTCCACTGCACCTGGATCAAAGAATTGACAAGAAGTATAGATATATATATATCGATTTATGATCATTTGCTGACATTTGGCCAGAAGGTCGGGGACATGGGAGGAATAGAATTGGAAGATTGCTAGTCTGGGATGAAATTATGTGATTAGATCTCTCCATTGGGCACAGAGTAGGAGATATTTGTGCCCCTTGTGAATGTCACCAAAAAGAACCTCAGTAAAGGAAGATCTTTATAATAAAGTGGAAAAGGTGGTAAGATAATAAGGTCTGTAGATGTTAGACAGTACCTTTCCCTAGGTATCCCTATCCTTGCTCAAATGGGCTTTTATACAAAATAGTCATTTGGGCAGGGATAGAGGTTATTCATGGACTTAGCAACATGAATTTTCACTGACCCAAACCATAGCAATGAGCCCAAGCTACCAACAGCAGAGACCAACAATGGGCCCCTGATTTAGCACCATTTTGGAGAGGACAAGCCAATCCTATAACAGGTTGATTACATTAGATCGCTTCATCATTCAAAGGCTGAACTTTGTTCTCATTGGAATAAACTATTACTGTGGAAGTGTATTTGCTTCCTTGCCTGTAATGTTTCTGCCAAAACCACCACAAACCCTGGATTTACAGAATGCTGTAAGCATGATATACCAAAGAAGGAACTCATTTTATAGCAAGTGAAATGTGATGATATGGTCATGCTCATAGAATTCACTGATCTTACCATGTTCTCTATTACTTGAAATAACTGTCCTGTTGGAATGGTAGAATAACCTTTTGCTTTATACATTGTTATCTTTTAAAATGTTTCACCTGCATTTATTCCATTTCTGATATTCTTCATTTCTTTGAATACGTCCAAGTTTCTGACCTATATAATAGTCTCTTCCCTGAAGAACTTTTTACGAACATTTCATGTAGAGTAATTCTACTGGCAGTGAATTCCCTTGGTTTTGATTTGTTTGAAAAAATTTTTATTTCCTCTTTATTTTAAAAAATAGGGTACTTTTGCTGGGTATAGAATTCTCAGTTGACTTTTTTTCACCATTTGAAAAATGTTACTTTGTTCTCTTCCTGTTTGCATAGTTTCGGATGAAACATTTGTTATAATTCTAATCCTTGTGTCCCTCTATAGGTAATATGTCTTTTTTTTCTGCCTGCCTTCAAGATTTTTATTTTTCTTTGGTTTGTAGCTATTTGAATGTGATATGCCTAAGTCGCTGGGTTTTGGTATTGTGCTTGGCGTTCTCTGAGCCTCTTGGATCTGTGGTTTAGTGTTTATCACTAATTTTGGAAAAATTTTGGCCATTATTTACTCAAATATTCATTCTCACTTTTTCTCTCTTCTCCTTCTGGGATTCTAGTTATGCAAATATCAGTCCACTTGCTATTGTCTCACATCTGTTGTATATTCTATTCTGTTTTTTCATATGCCTTTTTGCTGTTTGCATTTTAGTTTGGATAATTTCCATTTACCCATCTTCAAGTTTACTGATTCTTTGTTTACCTGTGTTGAGTCTATTGATGAGTTTATCAAAGGCATAGCATATTTTCATCTCCATTACTGTCTTTTAATTTTGATCATATGAGTCTCCTCTTTGCACTGCTCCTCAAGAAGAACCTGCCTCTTGTAGCTCTCCTAACCATATTCTATTGTTATTTGTAAAAATCAACCTTGTTTTTAGCATGGAGGTGTTGGGTAAGCAAGAGAGGCATTCTATGATGTTCAGATTAAGTCATACCCTTTACAGTAGGCACTGTAAACTTGAGTCTTGAGATATGGGGTTCTTAAGTGTTCCTGTCTCTCCTGCAGATCTAACACTAGGCCTACCATGTCTCTTGCTCTCCTCTAGGGGTAGTGGCTTCTTTTTGTCCTACAATTTTTTTTTTTTTTTGAGACAGAGTCTCACTCTGTTGCCCTGGCTAGAGTGCCATGGCATCAACCTAGCTCACGGCAACCTCAAACTCCTGGGCTCAAGTGACCCTTCTGCCTCAGCCTCCTGAGTAGCTGGGACTACAGGCATGCACCACCATGCCCAGCTATATTTTCTATATATTTTTGGTTGGCCCTTTAATTTCTTTCTATTTTTAGTAGAGACAGAGTCTTGCTCTTGCTCAGGCTGG
>CAUYRT010090110.1:0-14002 GCA_963574885.1 Lepilemur ruficaudatus | reverse complement strand
AGGAGGGGATGGGTATATACATACATAATGAGTGTGATGTGCACCGTCTGGGGGATGGTCAGGCTTGAGGCTCTGACTGGAGGGGGGAGGGAGGCAAGGGCAATGTACGTAACCTTAACATTTGTACCCCCATAATATGCTGCAATAATAAAAAAAAAAAGAGAGAGAGAGAGAAAAAAAAGAGAAAAAAAAGAAAAAAAAGAAAAAAATGTACGTATTTGAGGAGCTAGAGTGGTAGAATTGTAAATGAATTTTAGTTTTTGTAAGTGTTTTTTTTCTGTGATGCTTGTAAAATAAAATAATATAAAATATTTAATAATATTTTAATGGTTCTTAGTGTGTTTGTTAGACATTTATGAAAGTTCTATCAACTCTGGTAGCCTTTTCTATAAAGTATATGAGGAAGCCAGTTAGCTGATGACATTCATTGAACAATTACTGTCTTGAGCACAATAAATTCCGTTACCACTCTCTTTTTACAGATGAGAAAACTGAGCTGCAGTTTCACCAACATGTTCAAGGTTATCAAATTAGTAGATGCTGAATCCGGTGCAAAAACATTGAGTTCACCACTCACCACTGTAATATACTGTTTCCTAAAACTTACTGAAAACAGGGTGATAGAAGTTCATATTAGAACCAAAAAGAATCAAAAAGGAAAAAAAGGAGGACAAAAGGGGGAAGCAGAGGGAGAAGAAAAAGAGGAAAAACATGAGATGCAAGAAGTAAAGAAAAATGAAAGATAAATATGATATAAAAAGTATGACAGTCCAGGGGCGGTGGCTCACACTTCTAATTCTAGCAGTCTGGGAGGCTGAGGCAGGAGGATTGCTTGAAATCAGGAGTTTAAGACCAGCCTGAGCAAGAGTGAGACCCTGTCTCTACTAAAAACAGAAAGAAATTAGACTGGCATGGTGGTGTGCACCTGTAGTTCCAGCTAGTCAGGAGGCTGAGGCAGGAGGATCACCTAAGCCCAGAAGTTTGAGGTTGCAGTGAGCTATGATGACACCACTGCACTCTAGCCCAGGTGACAGACCGAGACTGTCTAAAAAAAAACTATGACATTGTATGACTTTAATGAAGTTTTAATGCTAATATAAAATGGAAAGTTATATTATTGAATGTGTACTAAAATTTTTGTTTTTCTTTTTCTTAAGATTTGATTTATTTATTTCTTTCAGGGAAAAAAGTTTACCTCCTTTAACTTAGCCCTAGTAATACCAGATTTTGTGTCACCACAATTTTTTGATAGACTAATGGTCCATACCTCATTGTTTTGGACCAATCTTGGACTTAAAATTCTCACTGCCACACCACAATTCAGAGTCAAGGCTGGTGAAGTAGGAGGTACCTCTTGATGGAAGGTTGAGACAGTTTTTATAATTTATACCTGTCTAGGAATTTGCCCATTTCATCTAAATTGTCAATTGTTTTGCATAGAGATGTTCATAATATTCCTTTATAATACTGCTGATATTGCTATGGTGACTAATTCTGCTTCCCTGTTTTTGAAGATTGGTATTATTTTAACTTTATGGAAACAAAAGAATTATAATTAAGCCACTTAGCATATTAACTGAAATAACATTTGGGGATGTATAACAAAAAAAATACTGCAGCAGTTTTACAGTAGTTTAGTAATAGAAAGTATTGCACATTTAATAAGCACAAATAAGTTTATGTACACTTTATTCACAGCCATAAACTACTTTTCTAGAAATACTATGGAGTTAAAGTTAATAGTATCAGGACACATTCCTTAAGAGGAAGCAGATAAAAATTAATTCTGCTCCTTGTACTGTGACTACATGCTGAATGCTGAAGATACACATAGACAATTATGCCTGTTTCAGTGAAGCAGATCTGTCTACCTGTGGCCACATCCAAGAAATCTTTTATTAATGAATCCCCCACTTATTATTAATCATTATTCATGCCTGTGCAATGTTAGGAAGGAATAATGACAGTCTTTTAAGATTGATATCAAGCTTAATGATTTTTGAATCAGGATGAGAAAACACTGGATTCTGCCAATAAAGTCCAGCCAATTTTCTCACATTCATCTCTCTTTTATAACAAGATGGGCCATTCGTTACAGAAACACTTTTATGTTGCAATAAAAGTGCATAATTTAAAGTATCATATCTTTTCCAAATTTTTATGAGGTGCATCCCTTAAAGCACATATAAGTACAAATTCTTGCATCCCAATATTTTTTTAATTTTCACGATAATCAAAAGATTATATTCTTTGTGTGTATATTTGTCCATAAACATTTAATGTATCTTTTTCATACATTTGTTGTCTATTATACTTTTTACATTATACTTTGCATGGTTATTTATTTACTAAATTCATAGAAATAGACATGACATATCAGATAACTGAGATTATGCTATGTAAGTTGAGGCTATGAATTTTCTTTGGAGGATGATTTATGATTCTATAAATCTTTAAAATACCAAGATGCTATGATAATGAAGCATATTTTACTAAAACTTAAACCTTTGATTATTGAACACATAAATATAAAAATTATAGATATGGTCAGAATGCTTATATATGTATACACATACACATATATATACATAAACAATATGTATATATATATATATATACACATATTTGTGTTTGTGTGCATATATGCATGTATAAAACTTTGTATATCCATTAAATGCAATAAAATAATTTAGTTTAATGAACTCAGACCAGCTGGTAACAAAAGATGCTATTTTTATGTTCATGTTTATTTTAATAAGTATATTATAATAGGAAATAAATTATTCTCCAATACTTTTAAAGATACATGTTATATTTGTTCTAAAAAACCTGGGCTTTTGTATGGTTTCTACTGGGAAAAAGTGCTGAATCACTTCAGTAAAATGATCTAAAGATACACCTTATTGGAAGAAATCAATAGTCTAGTTAAAATCATTCACAAAATATAAGCCTTGGGAATGTAATCATCTTTCCCCAGGTTTATCTATAGCTGACACTGCCCTCCGCCTGAGATTAATTCTCATGTTGTTTAAAAACTAATGTTTTTAACAATCCACTCATGAATTGACGGGCACTTGGGTCTCTGTTCCCAAATTCTGTTTTTATTTTGTGCCTGCATGTATGCTTGGCTGGAGAAAAATAAAACAGGAACACGAATCTCAAGTTGGTGCTACTTGAATTAGCATTGATGTTAACATTCCCAAATGTTTTGTCTTTCTTATTTTCCTAAATTACACATTCTCCTCTTTCCCCAATTTTCCCTCATCTCTTCACTTGTTCTTATATTCAAGTGGTGATCTTGCTTCTCATTGCAGTAAAAAATTTCAGCTCTCATATGGGAACTTCCACAACCTCACCAACTTGCAACTCCTCGCTTACCTGTATCGGTGCTTATATAATCCATCATCCCTCCTGTTTCTGTGAGAAAGTAACTTCTTGGGGGCTAGGGGGAAGCATATACAAATATGACACAAAACAAATTATCAGTATTATTTAATATAAAAGACTTTACTACTGAACAAACTAAAACAAGTTTTATCAAGTCCACATGACACTTTTTCCTTAAACAGCTAAGCAATTATTTTAAATTCATTTATCTTTTGAGGACCTTCCTCTCTAAGAAACATGTAGGTCACTTGTGTATTTGTCCTATCCCATCCCTTGATAGGGCATCACTATAAATAATTTTCCCTCTGTCACTCGCATCCTTATTTTTCTTTCTTCTGGATCATTCTCATCAGCATTTAAATATTGCTCCCACTTAAAAAGTAACCTTTTGACCTCAGCATTCACTCCAGATCCATCTTTTCCCTAGGCTTCCCAGGCTTGCGCTGCCATCTCTCTATTAAAACTATTCTTGTAAAGACCCCTGATGATTGACAAGTGACTACATGTGAAAGCAAACTCTCAGTATTCCTCTTATTTAACCTCTCCATAGCCTCTGAGCATTATTTAACAGAGCTGATTATTTCCTTCGCCTTACAGTACTTTTCCTAGATCACGCTTTCCTGGTTGCCCTCCTATTTCATCACTTCTTTGACACTCCATTCACTTTGTCATAATTGACTAATTTTGGAGATCCCCAGGGCTTAGTCTCTGGATTCTTCCTCTTTTGTATCTACACCTATTCCCATGATGATCTCATCGAGAAATACGTTTTCAAAAATATGCTGCTTGTATGCCAGCCTGGATCATTCCTAATAACTCTAGTCTATATTTTGTGGCTTAAGTGATATTTCATCTAATGGACATGTTGACCTAACATCTAATGTTAACATGTTGACAGTCTTCTTAAACCAGCAGCCAGCATGATCTTATTAAAATGAAAGACAGATGCTGATGTCACTCTTTGATCATTCAAATCTAACCTTTCAATGGCTTGTTATCTCTTACAGAGTAAAAGTTAAATATCCTCCCCACGTTTTAGCTTTCTGCTTGCTCCTTGCAGTCCCCTCTGTCTGGGCTACAAGAGTCATGCTCTTTTCCCAAGTCTGTCTGCCTGGAGAAATCTGTCCCTAAACCTCAAAATGGTTTGCTCACTCACCTCATTCCAGTCCTTGTTCTAATACCACCTGCCTGGTGAGACCAACGCCAACTGCCCTCTTCAAAATTTTAACAACACCATCACCCATCTGGTCCCATTAACTGGTACATTGCTTTACTTTCTTCCAACTTAGATCGTATCCTCACCTCCTAGGAACTATATAAGATTACCTAATTATGTTTGATAATTAGGTACAATAGGTACAATTATCTTCTTCCTACATTAGAATATAAACCCCATTACAGGGAGACTTTTGTTTTGTTTTCCGCTATAGACCCAGAACTTAGCACAATTTCTAGTACAACTAAGATGATCAATAAACCCTTTTGAATTATAACTGATTGAATGAGCTAATGCAAATAAAAAATTAGTCTAATATATTTTTCACTGTTCAAAGAAATCATATTACTTTTTTTTTCAGGAAAAGAATAGTCATCGAAGGGACTTGGGGGTCAGATATGTTATTACTAATTAGAGTTTTATAACTTCATTAAAGAAATAAAATTATTTTTAAGTTTGGTAAAATGTAGCAAAGGTGTACTGCTTATATACAGTTGACTCTTGAAAACATGGGTATGAACTGTGCAGGTCCATTAATACGAGTTTTTATTATTTTTTTTTCAATGAGGATTACATTGAGCGTGCCTGCTTCTCCTGCCTCCCCCTCCACCTCCTCCACATAGTCTTCCTTTCCCAACCCTAAGTCAGCAAAACCAACTTTTCCTTTTCCCTCTCCTCCTCAGTTTACTCACTGTGAAGATGAAGAAGATAGAGACCTTTACAATGATCCACTTGCACCTAATGAATAGTAAATATATTATCTCTTCCTTTTGACTTTCTTAGTAACATTTCCTTTTTTCTGGTTTGCTCTACTGTAAGAATACAGTATACAATATGTATAATTTACAAAATACATATCCATCAACTGCTTATGTTATCAGTAAGAGCTTCCAGTCCACAGGTGGCTAAGTTTTGGGGGAGTCAAAAGTAACACCTGGCTGTTTGACTATACACAGGTTGGCCACCTAACCCCTGCTTGTTAAGGATCAACTGTACTTCACTCAATGCTTGGTTTGATGTTTGAATCTATGAAGATTCAATATTCATAAACCAATATTTATGACATAATTTATTAAAATGTATTAATCCTCTTATGGAGTTCTAAGATATTTTCAAATTTTTTTACATTGTGTGGTATGTATTTAGAACAGTATTCAACAAATATTATATTTGTAATCCAAGTATTTATTATGGCTGTTTTATCAGTGCATACATCAAAAATATGTACGTAAAGCAACCTGAATAAATATGCTTATAGTTTGTGTGTTTTTACTTATAATCCAAAGGAACATGTGACTATAGTATTTGCTTGGGCAGGGTGAGAGAGGCAGAAGAGGAGCAGGAGGGCTATGAGGAGAGATGCTATGCAGAATCTTAGTGGATATGTTTTCAAATACCACATTTATATACTTAAAATTTTTTCTTGGTTTATGGATTGGCCTTAAGGTGTCCCATCATTTTAATTACAATTTTCAGTAGCTAGAAATATTTATATTGCTAGCTAAATAAATCTAATATGGAAATACAGGCATTGTAGACACCCAATGGAATAATAATTAATTTTGCTACAGAGTAATGCTTTACATTTATCTTTCTATTTGCATGGAATTTAAATTATATTGTCCCTTATGAGTACAAAATAGCTTACCTGCAATTCTAGCTCACTTTGAATCAATGATTACAACTAATAACACTGTATTTCAAGTTTCAGAGCAAAACCGCTGATGTTTTTAAAATTAAAGTCATTGGCAGAGTCGATTTTATGAGAGATGTATGTCTTTGCCAGGCCCTTTCTGTAATCTATGGAATTAAATTTTCAGTTTATCTTAAGTTGAACTATCAGTAAAGAAAATTGATTGTAATTATGCTAGTCTACTAAAAATCAGAGATCATTGGGCTGCATATGAAAGAATATATTCTGTTCTTTATGTGACTTTGATGTCATCTCTGAAGACACAGATGAACTACAGGTATTAAGATATATTTTAGTCTCTGACAAGCCTGCTTTCCATAACAGCTATGGAAGGCTTTTTTTTCCCCTTACGTTTAGTGAAAAATATTAACAAATTTTTCATAACTCTGGTTTGCATATTTTTTAGTTCATTCTTACAAAGCAGAATTTTTATAATTAACACTGTAGTGAATGTTGTATCTTCAGTTAACCACGCTATAACATGTGCTGGTCTTTGGGGATGGGTGAAAAAGGGAATGCTTGGTCCCATATTTGCGAGACCTGGATACCAGAGCAAGTTGCCCAAATGCTTTTTATATTCTTACAGAAATTAAAGTTTTAGAGTTTGTATATTTTTCTTTATATGTGCGTATGACAGGAGAGGACTCAAACTGAACTGTGGACTCTCTGAAATTGGTCTTGAATTAGAAAATCATTTATTGAAAGTCCACTGCCCCTAATCTTTTGAAATAATTCAGAATACTCTTAAAGCTGAAGTGTAGCCTGTTACTCTTACCATTGTTACTCTTACAAATACAAGCCCTCAATTCCATGAGACATTGTGCTGACATTCTGATTAAAGTTAATCCATAAAGATGGAGTCATACCATGTGACCAAGGCCAAAAATTAACTATTCCAGATTAATTTTTGACCTTACACAAGAAATCTTATTAAATGAGAATCAATGACACATGGAGAATAAAATATTTTTGTGATGCATTCATAGAGTGAGAATATTAATATTAATATTCTATTAATAAGTTGTAAAATAAATGCAAAAGGAGAATATAAATGATAAGGTTTATGGATGATAAACAAGTGAGGGAAGAAAGAGAAGAAATCTAATAGTCTTTTACAAACAAAGACCAAAACATAATTCATAGTGAGTTTCACTATATAGCACAGACAGAAAAAAAGCGTTAGTTCTAGGCAAGCCATTTCTGTGCACCCTGTTACCAAGCTATCAATCACAGCCCCCATATGCCAATTAGAGGAGTACCACTTCAGAAGTACCCACCTGAGTCTCCTTGAAAACTCCAGGTGGAAAGCATTTTTAGTGTAAATGGAGAATGCTATGCTCATGTTTTTGTATGACACATAAAAGGAAACCTAGTGTTCTTTCTACTTAGGCTTAGAACATCATTTTAGATACTCTTCCTTGCTGAGCAGAGAATTAGAAACTGGAAATCATTTTCAAACAAACCCTCTATGTACTGGCATATAACTATTAAATTCATTAGGACATTACATTCCAAATGAAAAGTTTATAGTATAAAAATAAAAGTAAAATTATTGTTACGCTTCTTTTCAGGCACTGGTATTACAATCTATACAAGTAGATTAAAAGGAAGCCAAAAACAGTAAACAAACTATACACTAATTTAAACTGAAATGATGATGCACTTTTTATATCTATTTCCTTACATTTAGATTATTAGTAATAAACTTAGAAAATGAAATTGTGTGCACTTTAAAACAAAAATGCAATCCATGAAAGTTGAATATGCAATGATTAGCAGTAGACATTGCATTTAGTGGTTCAAATACAATTAATAGGTTTTTGTATATTAAAGTTAGGATTACTGTTACAGTTAGGAAACATAATTCAGAACCATGGAATAAAATTCCTTCTGTTCCAGGTTTTAAAATATAAAACTCCTGTTATATTCAATGTTCCCCCCTCATCCTTGAAGTTAATATTATTGAGGAAATCAAATCAACTGTCTTTATTGAGCCTAGGGCTTAGTCAGAAATCTCTGTTAACACCTTGTGGTTTCATACCTAATTAAACTTATGCATGGGCAAGGATATGTTAACCATGATTGTATCTTGTTAAATAACATTTTGATTCCTAACTTAAAGGTTCTTCTGCCCACCAACTGATAAGTGAAATAAAATTCTATGATTAAAATATCAAAAGTGCATATATATATATACACACACAAACACATATGATATCGTATTTAGTGTAGTTTAAGATGTATACTTGAATAAATGAAACTGCAGATGAAACAGGAAATAAAGTTTGAGAGCTATTTTCCCTCACAAGAAGGGATTAAAATTAAAAATCTTAACAATTCTAAAATGTTGGAGTGCATATGGAGCTTATCATTTGATTAAGCAAAGTTTACAAATAGAAACTCTTAGGTGTTATTCCCAAGGAAAATTGATGCATATGTTCAAAATTGTATGTATAACAATATTATAGCACCTTCACTCACAAAGTCTGATAATACAAAGTTTATAAATGTCCATCAAGAGTATAATAGTTTTTATATATTCATGTAGCGAAGTATTATTTAGGAATGAAAATAATTTACTGATTAATAAACAATGTGGATTAAGTTTACAAATATTACGCTATGCAAATATAGAGGCACAGAATAATTCCATGATGATGAAATTCAAAAAATGGCAAATATAGTCAGTCCATAGTGTGGGAAATCAGAACAGTGTTTGCTTTTATAGGAGATAGGATTGACACAAAAGGCATGAGGGAATTTCTAGAAGGTGGAAATGGTCTAGACCTTGAATTGGGGGATTAAAAATTGGGATATAGATTTCCTAAAACTCATTGAACTACACTCTTAAAATTTTTGCCTTTTAGAATATAAATGTTACTATTAATATTTTAAATATATTTATATTAAAGTAAATATACTTTAATAAAATTATTAAAGTAGAAGCAAAAGCAAGAAGACCATTGGAAGGCTACTGCTCTAGTCCATCTGTGGGACATTCAGAGTGTGGATTTGGATGATAGTGGTAGAATTAGAGACTAAGCAGACTGAGAATATATTTTGGGAGCTGAGTTGGCAGAATTTGCAAATGAACACGTGGTTTTAGCTAAGGGAGATAAGGAAGCAAAAATAAGTAATTGTCCTCTTTATTCCATTTTTGTTATAAATATCAAGTCACCCACATTAATAGTCATAACTGTTAGAGATAATACTCATTTTGGTTAATTTCTATACTTGTGTGCATTTTTATCATATATACACACAAACACATGCACCTTACAAGCTATAATATAATGCATTGAATTGCATTTTAGCTTAAAATATAGCACGTAAAAAGCTCTTTGAATTTTTCAAAATGTAGCAGATTTTAACATCAAGGTAGAGCTGTTTGATATCAATGTTATTGCTTTATAGCATCTGAAATTGCAACCTAGTTCATTCCACATTCTCCTCAAAAGATCACTCAATGCATTTTAGCCTTCATTCTTTAGTTCCATTAAGAGAGAAGGCAAGAATATTCTCTATTTGAAATGATAACATACAAGCAATGAGATTTGTAGTAATTATTAGCAGGATAATGAACTGCCTAGCTAACTAGCCACTTGAGATACAGCAAGGTAATAGGTTTACATTTTTGGCCTAGTAATGTAGAGGAAATATATGTTTCTTTTCCTCCCCCATATTTATAATGTCATTATTTTACCTCTTAAGCAAAGCAAACATCTCTGTATGTATGAACTGGTTATTCTTGACATCTCTTGGAATTATGAAACCTTTCATTTTACCCTCATATTAGAATAGTTGCCTGTAATTTGCCCTATTAGTATAATTTTTTTAAGATTCAGTAAATCAAGCACCTTTCCAGGATTCTAATCTGATCCCTCCTCTCATTTATTTCATTCCACTCCATACCAGTTTTATCTCATCTCTGCCCCTAATCTAAAATCAGCTGAGGCTTTACTGTTGCTGGAGCTCATGGGCTTTGGAGACCTAGAACTCAATGCTTTGCTATACATGAGACAGCTCAAACCTTATACAAACACAGTGCAAAAAACCAATATTGTAATATTTGAGATATTCCTCAGTCCTAAGAGTTGCACATTATTCAATCTGTTTGTCTTATGCATTAAAAACTTCTTCAAACAAAATGTTAGAGAATAAGTTTTAACATATTCAGCTACACGTCTTAGCCACTACTGGTTTGCTAAATTAACTTATAATGAGATATCATGGAAGGGAATATAAGGCAAAGCCATTTTGTTGACAGGAGGAAATCAAGAGTCTCTTAAGATTATTTCAAAGGTCTACTCTGAGATCCTTAGCCAGGTTGTGGGATGGGGCAGCCAGTACCAGTGGGGGTAATCTATGTGAGATAGCCATGTGAGAAGGCACCAACATAGAGGAACGTCACAGAGACAGAGAGTAGCAAAGGTTGAAATAAATGACCTCCTTGATAAAATCAAGTCTGAGTGTTCTTTAGATAAAATGCTTTTAAAATCTGATTTAAAATGAGCACCTTCAAAAAGTGTTACATAATTCTGAAATTTTACTACTTTATAATTTACCCTATTATGAATAATTTAAACCTCATTGCTGTTTCTGATATAGAATCTTTAGGTATATGACTTAGATATTTAAATACTATTCAAACAAATTCAAGAAAGCAAAACATGGTACTGATACCATTTTACCTCATAATTGTGATAAAATTTGTCCTAATAATTTTGAGTGCCAGTGTGTCTCTGTGTGATGTTCACTGGGGCAGTGAACTGTTAGTTCTTAGTCCTTCAGTGATTTATTTTAAAATCTGGGGTCATGGGTAAGAAAATATCCGTGAGTGTCAACCAGTTCCTCAGGGCACTACCTCTGAATTTTTGACACTGTACAGTACAGTTACTGTTACTGGAACTTGGCAGAGTGCTCTGCTCCTGCACTTTCCTTTAGACTTTCTTTGATAATTATCTTTGGAAACGTTTGCCAAGAAAAAACAAGGGCATACCTCCTCAGGCTATGCTGCATGTACCTAATTCTACAACACCATAGACTGGCATAGTTTGAGATGGACTTTCTGTCATGTTTTCCACTAAAAATCAGCATCACACTAACAGTAAAAATTACACATAATTCATCTCATGGAGTGACTTATTAGCTTGCACTTTTAGAAATTTTAATTTGTGAAGTAGGCTGATTATAAGTAAAATATGGGGTCTCTTTTTTC
Organism: Lepilemur ruficaudatus; assembly: GCA_963574885.1. Classification (NCBI taxonomy): domain Eukaryota; kingdom Metazoa; phylum Chordata; class Mammalia; order Primates; family Lepilemuridae; genus Lepilemur; species Lepilemur ruficaudatus. The sequence continues at coordinate 2,488 of CAUYRT010090110.1, read as the reverse complement.
TTATTAAATTTAACTTGTGAGAAAAATATGTGAATTAGATGAATCCAAGTACCCTTGACTTAGGATTGATGGCCACAAGTTTTATTTGTTTTCATATATTGATCCTGATTTACATTAGCATTCTTCATAGGACTTAATACCACTTTACCTGTTTACTGAGCTAGAGCTAATATGGAAATATTTATAGGATTAATTTTTATCTCATTTCTAGTTTTCATGGATTTTATTAACTTAATTGAGAAAAATGCATTAAGGAGCTCTTTGCATGTTTTTCCTAATTTTCTACTGATACGTTAAAAGGGCAAGAACAAATAACTGAAATATAAAGCCTGTTTCCTATAACAATATTAAGAAGAATTCATAAATATTTGATCCATATATCTATATCTATACTATATCTATCTATATAGATACAGAGTGTCATGGAACATATATGTATATATATTTAAACTGTGAGTAATGATAGTGCCTACCTACCTAATAGGATTGTGGTGAAGGTTCAATAGATAAGACTGTGATGTATTTGAAGAAGTGCTTAGTATCTATTGAGTGTGCTTTAGTGTCATATACTTACAATTTCTAATCTTTGATTCACACAAATATGCATGACACTAACATCTGTGTTTCTAACAAGGGAATAGCCATATAGAGATATCAATTAGAAGACATTAGGTCTATTTGAATAGATCAAATGTTCAAATGTTGATTCATATTCTAGCCTTTTGAAAAATACCATCTCTATCTCAATTACTGTAAAGCCAGGTAGTTTTTAAAAATATGTATGTGATTAAATTGCTTAACACACTTTAACTTAAGACTTCTTACTTGGTGAAGTCTTAATTCCTTCTTTCTTCATGTCAAGCAAGGCACTTTTTTAAACACATGTTTAGTATTAAGGAAAAATACTAACAATAAAAAATAGTTTAAAATGTACTATGTTATGACTCAGTTATAACACTAAGAAGTTTATTGTACAAATTTATGTAATCATGAAAATAATTATATATTTTAAGTCCTAGACAGAATTTTTACTATTTTATAAATGAGACCACTGAGGATTAGAAAGTGGAACAATTTGCCCAGTAATGCAGACAATGTGTACAACAGGTATAGAATTTATCCCAGACAGTTCGACTGAGAGCTCATAATCTAGTCACTACATTTACCTTTGCATATAATTTCATCATAGTTTAAAGTTAAAACTTTAAAAATGCTAGAATAAAATAAGAGAGCAAATATTTGTGAATTGAGACAAAGATTTATGTAAGAAAAAGTTAAGCTATAAAACCAAAAATTAAATAAATTTAACTCCATCAAAATTTAAAAATTACAAAAAAATTTTGAAAGTCACTGTTCAAAAAATATAAAGGTAAACCACACACTGAGAGAAAATATTTGCAAAATATGTATGTGACGAATGTATTTACAATGCAAAAAGTTCTTAAAGCTCTATAAGAAGAAAACAAATTGATGGAATGTTTAATTCATACAGATTCTTCTCCAAAGAAGATATACAAATTGCAAATAGACACATGAAATGATGCTCAATGTCAAGAGAAATCATGAAAATGCAAATAAAATCTACACTTCTTTATACTCACAAAAGTGGCTAAAATTAAAAAGCCTGACAACACCAAGTACGGACAAGAATGTGAAGCAAATGGAAATAACATAAATTACTACTTTGGGAATGCAAAGTAGTACAACTAGGTTAGAGTACATTCTGACAGTTTCTACGAATTTAAAAGTCACTTAACATATGCTACAGAAATTGTATCCTTAGATATTTACCCAAGAGAAATGAAAGCATATGTCCTTGCAAAACTTGCATGCCAACGTTCACAGTATCTGTATTCACCAATGCTCAAAACTGGAAACAGTCCAGATGTATATTATATCAGTGGATAAACAAACTATGGCATCTCCATAGGACGGAATACTTCTCAGCAATAAAAGAGAATGAGTCACTGACACATGTAATAACATGGATGCATTGCATAAGCATTATGCTAAATAAAAGAAAGCAGACACAAAAGATGTCATACTATTTGATCTCTTCATGTGTACTTCTGGAAAAGCCAATGCTAGAGGGTTTGAGATTAATAGTTACCTGGGGCTCTGGATAGGGAAAGGGGTGAACTGCAAAATAAGGTGTGAATAGAAAACTTTCTTTAAAAACTTTTCAAAATTGAACACCACTACCATTTGAGCCCCATAGTGTTAATCAGTCAGTACCAATTTGATGGCGAGTACATGTGGAACCCATTGTTCCGATTTGTGTCACTTCACTTTGGATAGTGGGCTCAAGCTCAGTCCAGGAAAGTATAAGTGGTGCTAGATCACTGTTTTTCTTATAATTGAGTAATATTCCGTTGTATACATATACCAAATTTTGGTTATCCACTCAAGAATTGATGGGCCCTTGGGTTGTTTCCACATTCTTGCAATAGTGAATTGTGCTATCATAAACATTTGGGTGCAGATGTCT
>CAUYRT010090106.1:0-66883 GCA_963574885.1 Lepilemur ruficaudatus | reverse complement strand
TGTTTTCTGTGCATGAGTTATATGCAACTTGAAAAATAGTTCTTGCAGCTCCCAAGGTGAAGAGACGTGTGAGTTACATACGCTTCACGAGGCCCTGGGCTCAAAACTAGCGTGAGTTAAATACAACTCACATGGCAGTTAATGTGTTAAATGAGGTAGCCCACTAGGTCTGTATTATTACATATTAATATATGTTTCAAAACTTTACTCAGTAAGGTGATTTTTGTGTATTTATAACTTTAACCATGGGGATTTAAGTAGAAATTTTCTAGCACATGAATCAGCAATTTAACTGGGCTGTAGAGAACTCTGAAAGAATGAACATTTCATTCCTACTCTTCTGGGCCTTTTATCATGTGAAATCACAAGTCAGGGACCTGACAATGAAATCCTTTTTGTATCTGGATTTAAAAGGCTTTAAAAGTTGAACTTAATGCTCTTTACAGTGGAATATGCATTATAGGTGCCAAATAAATTTCAGGGCAAGGTCATGGTCTTTGTTTTTGCTAGTAAAGAGAGATTTACTACCTGAAACTGTCCCATTCCAGCAATGACATCACCATCTCATGTGAGGATTATTTTATGTATTAAAACTGAAGATCACAAATGTTTAGAGCACAGATCTATGCCTTCACTTGCATAAACTTACAGAGTGCCTTGTGTGGGAATTTATTGGCATGTGTTCATAGGAAAGACGTGATCACAATTTTAATGTACAGTGTTATATGTCAATAACCCTATTTGTATCATTCATTTGTTTAGCAATTGTGTTTTGGATACTTACTCTGCTTAGGGTGCCATTAGGAACTAGAAAGTCCAAAGTCAGTACGAAACATGCCTCTCCTCAGGAAGGTTATGATCTGATATGTAACCAATAGTTAGAAGACAGTACAACAATTAATGCAATAGAAATAGGCCTGGGGGTGTAGGTGGGGTATCAAAGTAGTCTCGAAGAGGAAATTTCTTTCTGATGAGGTGTGAGAGCTGTGGAGACCTGAATTGTCTGGGAGAAACTCTGAGTGAAGGGAGCATTCGTGGCAGGAGGAGCATCAAAAGTAAAGGCACTGGTAAAATGGTACTACTCTGGACTTCCTTCTCTCCTGCCAGATTTACAGTTTATAAGATTATAAACTATTGGGTTTCCTGGCTGTTAATCCAGTGGAATTCTGCATTTATGAATTACATTTAAAAAGCCAGGTTTCAATTAATTAGTTCGAATTATTACCCACCAAAATGACAGTGTTCTGTGTTTTTGTTGCAGAAATGCATGTTACTACGGGAGCACACAGTACAAGCTAGGGCCATTCAGTGTAATAATGTAATAGTGTTTTCAGAAAATCTGTACCCTGTCTTGGACTCTGTCTGTTCTTTTTAAATTGAAAAACTTCAACTATAAAATTACTTAAAGTGTTTTAACATGCTGTTATTTTAGGGGTACATAAAGAAGGAACTGGATAAAAATGAAAAGAGATAAATATTTAGATGTTTCTTTCCACAGGTCTTTCAGATGAAGCTATTTGCTTTATCCATGCCAAATTTAGGAGCACTAACTTCCAAAGAATAATTCTGCTTTTTCAAAATCACTTCTTTAATTGAAATAAGTGAATGTATGCATCTCTATATTTTGTTTTAAAGAAAAATTTGTTGGTAACCCTATGTATGTGTGTTCACTTTCTCGACCACAGCTTCTAAGGAAAAGGCACATAGGAAATGACATCGTAACCATCGTCTTCCAAGAGCCTGGGGCACTTCCTTTTACTCCAAAAAGCATCCGGTCTCATTTTCAGCATGTCTTTGTCATAGTCAAAGTGCATAATCCATGTACTGAAAATGTGTGTTATAGGTGAGTCAGTAATCCCTGGTTTATCATTCTCCCAGCTTTATTTCAATAGAACGTCTTTTCCCAAAATATCTTTGTTTTCCAATTATTGTTTCTAACTCCATAATTTTCTAATTACTCAGCCACTTTCTGTAAAAAATAATTGCCTTCTTCCCATTTTGCCCTCTTGGAAAAGTGAAATACCTAGCAGTTCAAAATGGTAGATTACACATTTCCTCTGTTTTTCCCATAAAAACTGTATCCAGCCCCTGCCAGAACCAATAGTTGAATGGGTATCAACCTTTGAATTGGATGTTGTTGCCATTTAAGTTCTTCTTTAGGAGAAGTAAGTATAGTGGCAGTGAAGTATTTCTTTTTATCAAGGATCTTGGAAACACTACCACAGGGCTGCTGAAACCAGAAGTTGACACTTGCTTTGGTGACTTCAAAAGGCCTTGTGTGCACCTTAGAATTCTGAGGCTATTTCTGCTTTTAGTCTTTACCCCTACTCTCGGATTCTGTCTTAAGAAATGGCTGCGTCTGAATGATCGTACTGTGTGGGGGATTGCTAAAAGAGTGGGCCTTTGACCCAAGTTTGAATCCACCTTTACTGCTTATCACAGGGCTTTGTGTAAGTTATTTTATTTTTGTTAGCCTTAAATTCCTTGTCTTAAAATTAAGGATAACAGTACCTATTTAAAAATGTGGTTATGAAGAAAAATAGAAAACACCTATTTAGAGTTCCTGGCTTTCATCCAAGGTTATTTTCCTTTATAATCTTAAACAGTAGTTGGGAATTCAGCTTCCCACTAGATTTAGGCCTGGGACATGAATATTCGTTGTGAGAACATGGTGGACCCTTGAAGATTGCAGAGCTTGCCCCTTAAAGGCAAAAGAGAAACTAGTCTGCATGTGAGATGCTCTTCTTTTTAAATTGAAAAACTTCAACTATAAAATTACTTAAAGTGTTTTAACATGCTGTTATTTTAGGGGTAAAGAAAGAAGGAAGTGGATAAAGATGAAAAGAGATAAACTTAAATATTTAGGTGTTTCTTTCCCAGTTCATATTCTACCCAGCGTCCAACCCATCTTAGGAGAACAGTGTCTGCAAACCATAGTTCTTAACCTGAATTTTGCCTCCTACAAAGCATATCAAACATAGGGAATCTCTGGACTCACTGCACGGTGTTCTAATGTAATAGACCTGCAGTCAGTCCCAGCATTCCTCTCATGGCATTGTTACACAAATCTGGGTTTAAGACCACTAGTCTAAAAGCTCAGAACTACTTTAAATAAATGATATTTGAAGAAATCTAGTATCTATTCTGTACAAATGATATGCTTAAAATAGATAATAGTAGTACAAATGTGTTGAGTTGGCTTTTTTCTCTGGGGTCTCGCCCAGTGAAAGGTAATTATGAAGAATGCTTTAAAATGAACCTTCCTAATGTGTTGGAAACTTAAGCCTAAGGCTTTGTTGTATTTGGTATTATTTTATTGGCTGCTATTTTTAGGTAAAATCAAGTACTTTTAATTATTTTCCATCTTTATGTTTATATCTATTGATTTTTGTTTCTTTTAGGTTTTCTGGTTTTAATTAAGTTACTGAGGGAAGAATGTTGAAACCAGTAGAGAGCTTACATATTAACAGAGTACATCGCATTATTTTTTCTCTGATAGCTTATGCAAATCATTCAGAGATGGAGTCATTGGTTTTTAAGAAACCAGATTGTTATCACTAAATTAATATTTACTAACGAGAGTCAAGTGTAAAGTCAGTAGAATGCCTCACATTTTTATGAGTGCCTCATCAGCTTCATAGATTACTTAAAAACATCACTCTAGTATACCTTAAAGAATGAATAATAATAATAATAATAATAATCTTCAGGAATCCTGTGGTACTAGCCCGAGGCATGGCAGGATTAAGTAACTAGCTCTAACGCACTCAGTAGTAGAGCTAGATGCCATGAGGGTGCCTAACTCCAGAGTGTGCTTCTTACCAATTTCTTTATTGCCTTTTGACCTCCAGGCTTTACTAAAACCCTTTCATGTGCATATTTTTGTTTTTACTTTTGGTAGAGGGGTCTTGTATATCTAAATCATTTAATAAATGCTATTGGGTTGTTTGGGTAAAATTAGGAATTCTGGTACACATTCTCATTTCATCACATTGGGAATACCAAAGAGTATTCCTTCTAATTTCAACTCTACTGAAAGAGTTAAGGATCATATAAACTTTTGTAACCAGTGATCTCTATTTTATCCCCATGCCTAGAATATCATAGTGATCATGAAATAGCCATGATTAAATTCTGCTAGTTCCCTAGTACGACTTTGAGATGCACAGGATTTCAGTTTATTGAACAGGAATATAGCATACATTATAGAGAGAATCTTTCATTAGATATTAGGGTCTATAATTTGGTCCAAAACGAATTGCCATTTTAAAAGTTAGAGTCACTGTGCCTCCCTCTGTCCACTATGTAATAGCACAGTGAGAGCCATCTTTGAGCATGTTTAGATATAAGAAATTTCCCTACAGTTTAGCCTAAGTGCATGTAAGCTGCAGTCAGAGAGTAACACAAGATCCACAGAGTTAATGTTAAAAAAAAAAAATCCTTCAAAGCTGTGGTCCCCAACCCCTGGGCTTCAGCCTGGTACTGATCCGTGGCCTGTGAGGAACCAGGCCATGTATCACCACTGAACTCCACCTGCCCCACTTCCCCTCTACCCTGCCGCTTCTGCCACTCCATGAAAAAATTGTCTTCTGTGAAACTTAGGAATCTGGCCACAGAGCGTGAGGGTGAGCAGTGGGCAAGTGAGTGAAGCTTCATGTGTATTTACAGCCACTCTCCATTGCTCACATCACTGCCTGAGCTCTGCTCCTCCCAACCCCCAGCTGTGGAAAAATTATCTTCCATGAAACCTGTCCCTGGTGCCAAAAAGGTTGGGGACTGCTGCTTCAAAGTGTCAAATGAAATTTGGTCTTCTCAGCATTCCATGGGTAAAATACTGCTGGGAAGCTGAGTATGGTGGCTCACTCCTGTAATCCCAGCACTGTGGGAGGCTGAGGCCGGAGGATCACTTGAGGCCAGGAGTCCAAGACCAGCCTGGGTGACATAGTGAGACCCCATCTCTACAAAAGAATAAGAAAAATTAGTCTTTCATATCAGGGAAGACCCCTTTACAGCCAGTCATCTGTCTTGCTGCTGTACATGATTAACTCCACTGAAGAGTGTACAAGTTAAAGCACAGGTGAGAGATACCTGGAGCCTGTGATCTTTTTACAGTCTAAAGACCACATTTCAAAAGAGGAGTTTGCATCTTACAGAACAAATTTGGACAGAATGTTTTCATGTCTTAATTCATCTCAGGATTTTCTGCAGTGATGAAAACAAAGCAAAGATTGCTTCCTTTTCATTACCCCAACATAGCAGATATCTGCCTGGGCAGATGTGGCACTAGTACAAATTCTTGGTCTATAGTAGCTACTCAGTAATTGAGGAGCAGATGCTCGAGATGCTGTAGGATTCATTCACTTGCTTACTCATCTTAATCACTCCTTTGTTAATTCATTGATTCACTCTATAATTTATCTTATTCAGAAAAGGACTTGAGACAACTAAAGCAGCTGTCTGATGTAGGAGAGCATTATTGGTTTTGATAGATTAAGATGGTTGTTATCAGTATACATTTGATCATTTCAGTCCCTGGGATCTCTGCAAACTTTACTCCCATAAAGCCTCCTTTAGATTGTTTTTTTAATGTGATGAAGTAGAGTGAGCAGTTCCTTAAAACTATTGACACTTAAAAATTTTGGCCCTGTAAGTATATGATCATTCTGTCCTATGTCATTGAGATTCCATGAAGCCAATTAGGGCTAAATAAATGCACTTTGGCTGGAAGCGTTACTGTCTTTTTCAGTGATAACTAGCCCCACAGAGTTAGGGAACCACCTTGGTGCCATCTAAAACTTTATCCTGCATGCTGTGGATCCATTACCCCTATATTTGCTAGGACTGCCATACAGAAACCATAGCCTGGGTGCCTTAGACAGCAGACAGTTATTTTATCATAAATAAGACAAAGATGTCCTTTCTCTCGGAGGCTGGAAGTCTAAGATAAAGATGTTGGTGGGGTTGGTTTCTCCAGAAGCTTCTTTCCTGGGCTTATGGATGGCTGTCTTCTCCCTCTGTTTTCATGTGGCTTCCCTCTGTGTGCATGTATCCCTGGTATCTCTTTGTATGCCCAGATTTCCTCCTCTTATAAAAACACCAGTTGGTTGGATTAGGGACCACACCAAAGGCCTCATTTTAACTTAATTACCTCTTTAAAGGCCGTATCTCCAGATACAGGCACATGTCCCAGGTACTGTGGGTTATGACTTCAACATGTGGATTTTGACAGAGACAGGATTCAGCCCATAATACCTCCTGTCTACCAACTTTAAAATATTTTTCTTAAAAAAAAAAAAGTCCTCCTTGGTATCCAAAAATTAGAAGAGCACAAACCTATGAAATAGACCAGCTAAGTTGAAAGTATGGGTATATGCCAAATTTTAGAAAGTAAATATTATGATACCATAGCCCATCTCATTTTGTTTCTCTTTTTTCTTCCACAGTGTTGGAGTTTCCAGATCAAAAGACGTGCCACCGTTTGGTCCACCAATTCCCAAAGGTGTAACTTTTCCAAAGTCAGCAGTGTTTCGGGACTTCCTTTTAGCCAAAGTAATCAATGCAGAAAATGCAGCCCATAAATCAGAAAAGTTTCGAGCAATGGCCACTCGAACGAGGCAAGAGTACTTGAAAGATCTGGCAGAGAACTTTGTCACAACTGCCACTGTGGATACCTCTGTGAAGTTCAGCTTCATTACACTGGGTGCAAAGAAAAAGGAGAAGGTAAAGCCAAGGAAGGATGCCCATTTGTTCAGCATCGGAGCAATCATGTGGCACGTGGTCGCACGGGACTTCGGCCAGTCTGCTGACATTGAATGTCTTCTTGGAATTTCCAATGAGTTCATAATGCTGATTGAAAAGGATTCCAAGAATGTTGTATTTAACTGTTCCTGCAGGGATGTTATTGGGTGGACATCTGGATTAATGAGTATCAAAGTGTTTTATGAAAGAGGAGAATGTATCCTTCTGTCCTCAGTGGATAACTGTGCTGAAGACATAAGGGAAATTGTCCAGCGATTAGTAGTAAGTACATGTTTTGTATTTTCTGCCATCCTTAAGTCTTCAATCCCAGATTCATAATAGCTTCCTGTAAGGAAATCTCATCATGATTGCAGCACTTAAAGAATGAATTACTGTTTCTTAGGGATACAGAGCTTAATTTTAAATGCGGGGGTTTTTTTGAGGAGCTGCTAAATCCACAAATGATGGAGAACCATGCTTCATAAATTGATTGGAAAAGTCAATTTCCAAGAGAGAATACTGGGATATATTTTTATGATATTTGAAAGAAAAACAGAACTGTGTAGACTAGATACTATGTCTGTTGGTAGAGACCGAGATGACACGCCTGCCCAATGGGTAATTAATGGGTACGCAGCTGCTGTTCATTATGAATGATGAGTCCTATTGGCAGCTTCAACTTTGTGCATGTTTACACAGCAGATATTTTTATTTAATCAGCCAGATTATATTATTAATCTTCTAGCCACAATTTCTTAAGAGGGTCTTGCAGAATTAGCCATTAAGTTAGAAAGACTAAAAAAAAAAAATCAGATTCTTTTTAAAATGTGATTTTTAGTCAGAACCACTAAGTTATGTCCATGGTGTTTAATAGTTATATTTCTGCTCTCAATTTTAACAAAGTAAGATTCAGATTTTAGTTTGGGTATATAAAGTAGAGTAATAAGAATAAATCAAACTATTTCCAGTTTTTATTGTTTTTGGTGGTATAAGAAGATAATATGCTTTGACAATAGACTTTATCATGTATAAACATTTCTCCATGGGGGATATATTTTTTATTGTTGTTATTAGAGAAGAGTCAACTATGGACCATGAAAAAAGGAGAAATTATATCCATTTTTTGCCCCTTTCCTTCTACCAAATATAAGTCTTTCTTTTGGCATTAGAGACCGTGTATAAGAAAGCACAAAATCAGGTCAGTGCCTGCTAGTCTGAGAAAAATAATTTTTTCATTTGCAGAGACTACTTAAAGTAAAATGTGTTCAACAGTATTATCAGGTATATGTGTACAAACCTAGACTCACATTGGGGGGTGATTAAGTATGTAATTAGTTTATATGTCTAGAGGATTGAGTCTTCATTTATATTGTGAGTCTCAGGATATATTGTCCTTTTTGGTAATTGCAAATATTTCTTTTTAGCATATCCACTGAGTCATCATAATCTATGCTTGTGAAAATACAGCAGAAACAAATGCCACTTCACTAACCACCAAAATATACTTTCCATGGGTATTTACACGTGAGCTCTCACATATTCCATCGACCCCATCCTATTATTTTCCTAGAAGACTGTATTGTTAATGTGACTAAGGTGCCTAATGTCAGGAACGTATTCTAGGAAATACATTCTGTGTCTAGGACGACTTGCAACATGAGATACTAGATGTAAGCCAACCCAAAGACTTTCGAGATGATTAGATCGTGAGGGTTGGTAGAGGGCAGCCATAATAGAAGAGGATGCAGTCCTGCTTTCTGCAGTAGAGATGCTGGGAATGAGTGCCTGTTTGCTGATGATAAACTCGGTGTCCATTCTCCGGTCATGGAAAATGGAACTAAAGTGTCTGTTATGCAGGTTAGGATTCAAGAAAGGAAATGAGAGTTTACGCCTACAGGGCCAGGCAGGGCTGGCTTCGTGGATGTAGAACCTGCACAGTTGCACGGGGACCCACTCTCAGAAGAGCCCATGCTTGGGTGAACATTCTGCTGTTGACATCTTGAAATTCTTAATAATTTTTGAATGAGGGGCCGTGCATTTTTATTTTACCTGGGCTCTACAAATTCTGTAGCCAGTCTTGGGTATATGGCTAGGTCACCCCTATTTTCATGTGATAATTGAGTCCTAAGAAGTATGTAAGGAATCCAAATAAATGGAAAACTTGGTCCTTCAGATTTGGGGATGAAAGAAGCAAGGAACAGAGGGAATGAAGAAATAGCAAGAAGCCGAAGTAGAGGAGGTGGTGGGTGGCTGGAGGAATAAGCAGAAGAGCCGGAGTCTGGACTCTTCTTCAGTGTAACACGGAGATGTGAAATTTCACCCAATAGTTACATTGATATTTGAAAGAAGGCAGGGCACATGTTATATGTAGTACTTAGGCAGGGTGGCTTAGAACAGAGTTGAAAAAGAAGTGAAGGAAAAATTTATATTTATTGTATGTATTACAAAAGTACTTTTTCAACAGTTTTAAATTAATTCAGTTCAAAACTTTGGAAACTTCAGTCTTTCAAAACTTCACCACTAACTAAAACCAGCAATCCCTTTCCCTGTTTTGCTGAGTCCCAGACTGTCATGCCTGTCTGGGAGAAGCATGCCTGATTGGCGCTGTGTGCACTTGTGGTAACCATGGAAACATCAGACACTGTGGTGATATGCGGAACCAGCCCCAGTGCCACAGCTGTACTTACTGTCATGGGTCTTATTAAATAGGTATCTATGTATTCAGAGCATGCTTCATGGAAATGGGGCATTCATTAAACTGAATCTTCATACATTGCCTCTGGGCTTTTGAGGATAAGAGTATGGTACCTCCCTACTTGAAATTTCCCACAAATAAGTGGTGTCATAGTCATCAAATGATATTTAATGAACCTGTGTTTTTTTTTTTTCATTGGCTGTAAACTATGCTCAGTATGCACTTCTGAGGGTTTTGGTGCACTGAGTGGGATGCGAACCACCTTTCTTCTTTCCTGTTCCTTTTTGTGGTACTGTTGTAGACTCTTCACTTTTGAGAAAGGCACATGCACTGGAGCTTCCACTGCTTGGGCTCACCCTTGGCTCCCAGGGCATGGACTCAGTGGAGGAGAGACAGCTCTCGGGCCACAGAGGGTCCCTCTGCCACCCGCCAGAGCGCCATCCTGCACACTTCCCTTGCTAACAGATGGCCAGGGAGTCTGGCTAGGCTGCCCCCACTGTTGATCTTGAATAGTACCCACCACCCCGGCAAGCATAGAGAGGGTCCCTAGGGGACAGGACCTCCACAATATGTCCCCGGGGCTGGTACACAGAGAGCATTTAGAGTTTTCTTCACACTTCTGACTTTCTGCTGTTGCCCTTCCTGAACCTAGGGGTGGGCCACTAAGTGTTAGCTTGGAAGTGCTTTGGACCTTTTTGTTGTTGTTGTTCCTTTTGAGATGAATGAAATTGTCTAATAGATTTTAGTGCTTAGTGGTAGAAACTTGCAATAATTTCCAAATTCTTCACATTTTTTTCCGTAGCTATAATTCATGTAGAAGAATGGAATTTATATGCCTAAGAGCCAAGTCAGTTGACACAAGAAAAGAGAGGAGGGAATTATCAGAATCCATCTGAAAATCCCATTGTCTGGGTCAGTGGCATCTAAAAAAAAGCAGGACACCTATATCAGGAATAGATATGCCTTTGGAGAATGAAACCATTGTTGTACTTGTTATTTTCTTTGCACTTGATGCCAAGGTCAATTGTGGTGGTTCTTTGTTGGACAGTTTGAGGGAAAGGCAGAGAGAGGCAGGCACTCTCTAGGCTGCGAGGACCAGGGGGAGAGGGTCTGGTGTGGAGGCCTGTATGTGCACCTTTGACAGGGCCTTGCGGTGTCCTGGGCAGAGAGGGCATCTCTAATGGTCACTTTCTCTCTCAGATAGTGACAAGAGGCTGCGAGACTGTGGAAATGACCCTGAGGAGGAATGGGCTGGGCCAGCTTGGCTTCCATGTGAATTTTGAAGGAATTGTAGCAGATGTGGAACCTTTTGGCTTTGCCTGGAAGGCTGGCCTTCGTCAAGGGAGTCGCCTGGTGGAGATCTGCAAAGTGGCCGTGGCCACTCTGACTCATGAGCAGATGATTGACCTGCTCCGGACTTCTGTGACTGTGAAGGTGGTCATCATCCAGCCCCACGATGATGGTTCACCCCGCAGGTAAGGCGTGGAGGCCCAAGCAGTACTCACTCCTCCTTGGCTATCCTAACTGCTCTTGCAAGGTTCTTAAAAAACATAGTCAAGTGCATCTCCAGGTAGTATTGTTGGGATGTCAGCGATTAGAACAATTGAAAAAGAGCTCTAAAAAAATTACTGGCATGTAGTCAATGATAAATTATTTTCTAAGCAACTTGATACATAAAAGCTGAGCTATTCTAAACTAAGGGGAGGCACACCTGCTTGGTTCATCTGGACCAGTAAGATAGAATCTAAGAGGAAATATTCTTTATCACAGCTCAGCCTTTTGTAAATGAAATACTTTACACAACTAGAATTTCTTTCTGTAATATGAAGTCATTATTAACAAGATATTTAAGAGATTAATACCTTTATCTGTGAAGGAATATTGGAACACCAGATGTATTCTGTGTGGTGACTACTCCATTCTACAAACTGAAGCTTGAGAGATGTTGAACTGGATCGGGGCGTTGTCATAACCTGTCAGGAAAGACATGAAGAGAAATGGCTAGACTTGGAAAGCTGAGAGGTGGATAGGTGGAGAGTAGGGATGGGAATGGAATTAGAAAGCAGTATTGTTCCATTGCTAATAGGAAATACCCATGCCCAACATCAAGAAGATACAAGGCCAGAAGGAGAACGAATGCTAATGGAGAAGGAGCTGTCCATTCAGGCTGTGGCGTACCACTTGTGGAGTAGCGTGTGTGGTGGTAGTGTCTAGAGCACAGTCTCTCTATCTTCATCCCAAATGGAGTTCGTGCAGACAGCCTAAGAGCTCTGGCCTTGGAGGGAGAAAGTGTGCTTGGAATCCAGGCATTTGCTGTGTGGCCTTGAGTAATTCACATACTCTGTCCAAGCCTCACTTATTCTAAGGTAGAGATTATAGTATTGCCTATCTCCTATGGTTTCTATGAAGATTAAACAAGATGATATATGCAATGCACTTAGAACCTTCTAGCATAATCCATACCCCACACATTTTAGTTTAAAATAAAGAAAACTTTAGGGTGTTCATTTTTATTTCTTTCGTATTAAAAAAGAAATTCTTATCCAAACATAGCAAGATTGCTGTGCCCACTTTCTAAACTTAGGTTATTCTATCTCCATCCTTTAAACCAGTAGCACTTCCTGCAATGATATGTTCTGTATCTGTACTGTCCAGAATGGCAGCTATGTGCCACGTGTGGCTGTCACATACTTGAAATGTGGTGCAAGGGAGGACATGAATTTTTCATTTTAATTGATTTGGATTTAATTAGCTGCATGTGGCTAGTGGCTGCCATATTGGAGGGATCAGTCTTACACCATCTTCCTCTGTGGTCAATATGCTAAATTTTCCAAGAGTCTGTTTCTGTTCCTTAACTTGCCATTTGTTCCCAGCCTTTCTATGGCTCTGTTTCCTGTATTTGTTCAATATGTTTATAAAATAAAAGTTTAAGGACCCGAAATTCCTCTTCATAGTGTCAGTCCCATGTCCAGATGTTTCTTGTTGTCTGATTCTATCCTCTTAAATCCGTCTGCTCTCCAAGAATCCCATGAATCACACATAGTGGTAGGAGTCCAAAGAAAATAAAGACTAAAAACTACTTTATTAAAAATGAGACTTGGCATTAACAAAAGGCAAATTCTTTAGACTTAGAAGCTAAAATACTGTATAAGTGAAAATCTTTTATAGTAAATTTTAAGCCAATTAGAAATTTTTCCATATAGTAAGCTTTCTGTCTTCATTGGTAGAAATACAGATTTGTAACTCTTATGGTGAGAACCAAGTCTTCTATGTGTCTTAGAGGCTGATTACTACCATAGAATTGGACAAAAATGTTACTGTGTTCTTTCTTTGGATTAAAAAATAACACTTCTTGCCTATTTTTAGTTTTGGTCTGTTGCTCAGTGAGAAACTTTTAAAGCTTTCAAGAGATCTGGTTAATAAAAATGGTTAAGTTATCATTATGTTTGGTATTTAGAACATATGATTAGAAGAATAAAATTTCCTAAGAAATACTAGGTTGTTTTTCAGGTAAAACAAACAAAACTACAACTTAGAAGTTCCAGCAGCTGTTATCTTTTTATCCAAGGACATGTTTTTCTTCTAAGGAGCCAGTTATCTGCCTTGGTCTGCACATAATTAATTTTGTTTTAAATGCAAATTCTCTTATTGAAACTAGTCAAGCTATTTATTTAGAGATTTTACCCTTGCTTTCTAGGAGTCTCATTAATGTCATTCCCTAAAGATACAGGTTTTTTTCCTCATTAGTCTGTAGTAACTGTCTTATGTATTTTAACTTTAGCCGGAAGCATTAGAATTAGCTATTTGCTTAGTAGCAACACTCCAAAATTGGCACACCCATCACCTACATTTCTGCATGTCATTGAAGGCTTTAAGCCTAGCATGTATCATTTAAAACTTTTAATTCAGTTTTCCAATTTTCTGTGAATCTGAATTTGTAAATTTTTTAATACATATTTTTGTTAGTTTGGGATTTGTTTTCTGCCTGCGACTATCTGGGTGTCCTGATAAAAGTATGTGCTGTCATCAGACAGCCTCCCCTATCCAGACGTTACCCTTGCAATACCAGCCCTTTGCTTTAGACTGCAGTGTGAGTAGGAAATGTCATTTTAAGTTTCATCCTTGCACTCAGCATGTGTAGCCTTCTGCATCTAGCCAATATTAGATTTGTTAAAAAACTGCGGAGGAAGGGCTAAAGGGGCAATGAATAGCACTTGACTCATTTTAAAAATTAAAATACAAACCCTTTAAACTAAACATCCTTCAGTATCATTAGCCCTATAGCAAAATATACAAAGGTTTGCCTCAAGCTAAAGCTACGCATTTGATTTGTGGCATGGAAAATTACCTCTGTCTTCCTTCACAAATTGGCTCTTAGTGCTTGTCAGAGAAAAAAAAAATCACTTAAATGGACATGTGTATGCATGTGTCTGTTTCTGTGTGTATGTATATATATACATATAAAACTTTTTCTTTTAAATTGTATTTAACGTAAGCACCACAGGACTACAAAAATGTTCAAATTAACGAATTATATATTTTAGTCTTCATAAACATTGTGAAAAATCCTTCATTTTTGCCAGTTATCATCTCAATATTCATTCTACAGGATATCAGGGAGAAAATCATTTGACTCGGAGCCCAGCTGCTTCTGTGGGCACCGTGTCAGAAGGCCTGTCACTTAATAGACTGGCTTCTGTTGTCCTCAGGTCAGAAGGTGTTTGGTTCCGACTCAGAAGCTGCTGGATTAAATGAAGTCTTTAGTAGGGAAAGTATTTATGTTGAATCAAAAGCCACTGGGGGTTTGAAGTCCCATTCTCCAGCCTAAGGGTGATGACAGTATAGCTGTCCCTCAGCTTGAAAGGAAGGCAGAGCCATTTTTAGTTTTCCTCATGGAGTTCCAGGGAACAACAAGCAGGGAGGAGTCCCCCTTTGGGAATGCTTATTAACTGATCTCGTGCTGGGATATATCCTGGAGTGAATTCATATACATCGGGAATGAGTGGCAAGAGGCAGTTTGGGAATAGCACTCTTCAAGTGGAAATGAGGTTTTAAAGGGAGCTGGTGTTCCCCACGCAGGCAGTCTCTGTGGCAGAGATGAAGAGTTGCAGTTGCTGGAGATGCTTAATTAAGAGCTTTCTTGCTTTTGCAAGGGATGGTTCACAGCCCCTAGGATGGCCCCAGCCTCTAGCCTTCAAAGGTGACTGACATTCTATTAGTGTCATTTAAGGAAAGCATATCAACTTAAAAGGCTGATGTAAAGGAAGTAACAACTCATCAGAATTATGCATGAGTTGTTACACAATGTGAGTGAATTTAGTAAATATGTCCAATAAAAATGGAAATGAAATTCCTTGCTACGATGCATCTGTTTTGTGTGATTTTTCATACTTTGTTGGCATACTGTCCAAGACATTCTTCTATATAATCCAAAACAGTAGAAATTTCCTCATGTTATGCATCTAAATTATTATTTTTTCATCATGCTATAAAATTAAAACTTTTACGTTCTCCTCTTTTGTTTTGCTGTCTGTTGCCTGACTGTTCAAGTCCCTGAAGTACACAAGGAGGAAGATATGGAAATAGAAGTAGGAAGGAAAACTCATATCAGTTTAGCTATATATATATAAAAATGGTGAGTTGAAATCTAGACTTAAGCTTTTATATTAGAGTTTTAATTAGAGTTTATTATTTATATGGATAACAAAAATTAGTTATATCTGATCTGATATTATGGCCCCACCAGTAATGAATTTTAATGTAAAAACAATACATTAAAGGTTGTAATTACAATACATTACAATACATTGAGGTTGTAAAAGCAACCTAAAATACACTCACTATTCTGAGTCTGCCAGTTCTTCCAGTCTAATGTTCAGATTATTCTCTTACTCCCTAAAGTAAGAACATAGGATGACAGAATGTAAGGTAGATGGCCTTGTGTTCACTCTTTCATTCAGTCACTCTTAACTGGTGTGTGCCAGAAATTGTGCTGGGCACTAGGGCTGTTAAAATGGACAGGACAGATGTAATCTTGACTTTTTTGGACCCTTTAGTCTTTCTGGGCTTCTGAAATACAGTACTTCCTATTCATATTTTGGCTTTTTAAAAATGATTTTCTCCAACTGTAGCAATAACTCATTACTTGATAATAAGTGTCTCAAAGTAGTGCAGAAAATGCTGTCACCCTCTCCAATTCAGTGCCCATACTCCTTTGCATTTTGAACCTTGGAATGTTACTATCACTGTAACAGGAATGCAAAGGGTGACAGTAAAGCATGACCGTTCTGTCAGGTCAGCAACCATCTCATACTTGACAAGTTACACCATGGCTATGGTAATGGACAGCTATTAGATATTCTCCCTTACAGGAATACAGTCATCAAAAATCAGGCATCGGGTAGCTATTGAGAATCTTCTCTGTATAATTTTGAGAGCCGGTCCTCCTCTAGCGGGGAAGGTCGTCCTCTTCGACCGAGTGCGCAGCTTCGGGAGGGACGCACATGGAGCGGTGAGGGAGGAAGGGGACACCCGCCTAGCCAGCCAGATCAGCCGAATCAACCCTGGCGATCAATGGGGTGACAGATGTCGCAACCAGATCGCCCTCACATCCAAGAATCTTCTCTGTATAATTTTGAAGTATTACAATGCAATAAAATGTTATTACTGCTCCCAAGCTTTCTAAGAAACAAAAAAAAAAGGAAGCAATTGGTTTCAACAAGAACTTTCTGAGCATCTGTTCAAGGCTGTGCAAGGTACTAAGGATACAAAGACATAGTCTGCCCCCATGTCTATGACTAGTGAGAAAGGAAAGGGAGGGAAGGAAGCCGATGATTATTCAATGCCAAATAGCCTCACTTCCTATTTTGTCTGATACACACCTTTTCCTCCAAGGGCTTGGTCAAGTGGGTTTGTGATCTAAATGTCCCCTTTTCTACCTGTAGTCTAGGTGTCTATTTCTATCTGTAAATTAAGGAAATGTGTTAAAAAGTAAATTAATATTTTATTTAGTGCCTATTTTATGTATGGCACCACCCTAACCTTTACAGTAAGTTATACTATGTGGTTATGTCCCTGTTGGAAGCTTTTGATTTTTTTGTGTACCAGAAAGAGTTTGTGATTCAAGTGAATGAGCATCAATTACCCCTGTCACCTTGTTGGATGATTTGGAGAGTCTTTTAGCTATTAGCAAGCTATTAGCATAACAGACATTAAAATGATTAAAATATCAGTGGTTACTTTAATCCCTAGAGCTATAAAAGGGTTCTTTTACAAAGTGTATAATATAGGAAAAGCATTTAATTTATTTGAGGGGATCTGCTTTTATTTCCAGAGATTCTTTTAGCTCCTAGTGGAAAATAGAACGTAACGTGGGCTGCATTAACTGTTCTTTGATGGTTTTCTAAAAAAAACAGTAATAATAATAGCCATATGTTTTGGAAAGAGCACTGAACTTCCACTCAGGTCGAAGGACCTGAGTTCCAGTGTGAACCCTGTCTGTAATTAGCTATATTATCTTTCCAATCTCTCTGACCCTTCTGAAAAATTGAGATTTTCTTTGTACCTCACAAAGAAATTTTTCACAAAATTTTCACAAATTTTTGTGAAAATCAAATGTTGTTTGTGGAAAACTATAAAGTGATATACGAGGTAGGTTGATAGCTTGAAAGTAAAGCATAGCATTGCAGTATATGGTAAGACTTTTCATTAGGCTATTGGGCTTAGCTAAAAGTTCTGTATGATGCAGCCAAGTAAAGTAAAACCAATAGGTCAGGAGTCCCCAACCTATGGTGAGTTGTATAATTATTTCATTATATATTACAATGTAATAATAATAGAAATAAAGTAAATGTAATTCACTAAATCATCCCAAAACCATCATTCTCCTCTCCAGTCCATGGAGAAATTGTCTTCCATGAAAACAGTCCCTGGTGCCAAAAAGTTTGGGGACCGCTGTGCAATTTCAGAGTATGGTAAATGAGAGTTACAATCATGTGATTAGATTAAGCTGTGGCTGCACAGCCTGTGGTTTACCTGGTCTAACTAATTCCTTTTTTTTTTTGGTAAGATTATGGGTTATTCCTTTAAACTTTCTCAGTTTTCTAGGTTTTTGGTTTTATTGTGCCACTCATCATTCCCCCAGGACTTTTGTCCTTTCTTAGTTTTGAAGTAGCATGATACAAAGTTATGTGTCCTACTTTTATGTAAGATGAAAAGAATAAAATAATAGGATAATGATATATTGTTATATAGATGAATGTAGAAGAAAAGAATTTTACAGTTCTAAAATTTTTTTTAATTTGAAAATTAAACTTTAAAATTCTAGAATTATATAAACATCTATTTTTTAGGACTTCTGTGGAAGTTTATGTGCCTTTTGCAATTTAATATTGGTTACTTCCTTTTTGTAGAAGCAAAAAGTAATCATATCTTTGTATTGAACTTCTTTCTTATGAAGCTGTCACTTCAGGAAGTGTACATATTTTGTATAATTTAATTTTGACATACTCTCTGTATTGTGTTTTCAGGAGGAGGGTCTAAAGAGGCTGTCACATTTCTAAGCTATACAGTGTCAGGTCTGGGGTTTGAGCCCAGAGCCCAGACTCTTTAATGGAGAACAGTTTGACTGATGCCTGGGGTTCCTGTTGGGAACAAATGGAGAAAACTGTACAGTTTGGCTGGACTAAAACAGGGATGGTTCTGATGGTCAGTCTGCAGAGGTTACAGCAATCAATGCTTTAGAACCAAGTCCTAGCCTGACCAGCAGGGATTCTACTTACAGTTGTCCGAATTATTGATGGTAAATGGAGGCTTCTTTCAGGAAACTAGAGATATATTTTAAAGGAATGGGCCTGGGTGGGAGGATGCCATCTTGGGGACTTCTCTAAGTGTCTCTGAAGTTGTGGGATGTGTACACTGCTGTGTTTGGCAGTACCATGGGTATCTGTTAACTATGAGCAAGAGTGGACACCCACTCTTTGCTGGTCATGCCCAGCAGCCAGGAAGTGATGGCAGCTATAGACCAAGAAATCTTCCAGTGGGAAACCCTGCTTTAGGCAATAGGAAGCTGGAGAGAAAGCCCATGAATCCGTGGATATGAGTAAGATAATGAATGTCCCTTGTACAGGATTAAACCATCCCAGGAAGTCTACACTGGCGAGTTCAGAAGGATACGTAGTATTGTTTTCAGAATGCAGAAATAAAATGTAAAACCCTCTGAGGACTCCAACCAATGGAACTACCTGTCATTCTTACAGTTTTGTAGTATCACATTTTTAACTAACTAGCACATTTTCAGTGACCTTGTTGGTCTACAAAGTGTTTTACCTTCCAGGAACTACTAGTGAGAGAGAGACTCAGAAAAATTATTGGCTTAGACAAGAAGTGTTAAAAAAAAAAACTATATTTTTAACCTGAAGCTGAGTTTTTATTGATCCTTACCTAGCATAGTAATTAGAAGCATAAGTCAATGATGTGTACATTTGTTATGGAGCAAAGAGGAAATCAATATGCTTACATGTAAGTGATCCCACAGCCTTATCTAACATTTTTTAGTATCTCCTATTGGCAATCAAACATTAAAAAATGTACCGGAAGCTCAGAAATGCAATTCCCATCCATTGACTTGATTTGGTATGTCAAAAGGAAGTCAAGTACTTGTATCAATGAAGTCTGAATTTTTATACCATAGCAGGAAAGCAAAAGACCTGTCATTTCTTTAAAAATGTTTCACTTGCAAGTTTAACAGCTCATTTTTTTGAGGAATGTCGTTTTGTGTTAAGTCTTTTGCATTTGGTCTGTCTGGGTTTCAGTTGGCCTTTACTTAATGGTCAGAAATACTTGCTGTGTGCCCCCCAACCGCCAGCCCCAGGTCTGATGCTCCAGATGAGCTAGGTTATCTTGCCTGCTGGTGTCCTGGGCTAGAACCACCCAAAAAGGAGGAAGGATGAATGCAAGGGCGAATGCAGATCTGTTTCTGATAGGCACTGCAGCCCAAGGGCCTCTGCAGGCTAATTTCTAGTTCTTCTTTTGTGCCTTTTCCATTTTCCTAAAAATTGGTTGAATTTTCTGCATGTATCCTTTAAGGAATTTCTTCGTACATATTGAGCAGAAATAAGTTTGACTAGGTTTGATGATAACTTCGTTATAATCAGTACTATGTGTGTGACATCTTAGTCATAGAAGTAAACACAAGAAAATCTAAAGACTAGTTGCCATAAAATTTGAGTCACATAATAATGAAATTTTTAAGGTAAAACCATTCTTTTGAGAGTAGCTAATTTTCCGTAGAGCAAAGAATGCCATTTTTTAGTATTTAAAATACCTTTAAGATTTTACTTTCTAGAAGAGGTTGGAAATGAAATTCCACCCTGATTCTCTCCACAGCTTAATGCATTGCACAGGTTTTTGCCAGCACCCTTTAAAATGTTAGTCATGATTATGCATTTATATGATGTTTTTCTTCCAAGACTCAAGCTAGCTTACAGTGTCTTATTACAAACTACAATATATGGGCATGAATTAAATAGACTGCACTACTCAGCCATCTGCCTCATCTTTCCTTCATCTTCTTAAATGCCCAAACAAATAAACTTGAAGCTCAAACAAGCACTGGAAAGTAGGCTTTTGAGCCACAAGATTCAAAGTTCATGTTCCTTTCATTGAAAATATGACTCCAGGACCTTTAACTTTGGTGGTAGTCAATTACCGGTTCCCTAAGGTGTACTATTCAGGGAGCTGCAACCTTTGAGACACAAGAAAAGCCTGGAGTTTACTTGGGTATCCAGTGACTTTCTTAGAGCATCGATTAGGGTAGAAGATGAGAGTAGGTTTTCTTGATGTTTTGGTGTCTTCTGTCATATCCAGCCTTTGTGATTTCTAATTAGGTTGTTGGCCATATGGATAAATCAATAGTCCCAGGGATGTGGTATCTAATTAAATAGAAAAACACTTGGAAACAAAGTAAGTCCATGAGTAAAACTTGTAGAGTCTTGGCATTTTATAAAAAAGAAAAAAATGCAATCCAATATAAATTTTGAGTTACTGAATTTGATCAGTAATTTAACTATCAAACTCAGTAAATCTAGAGTAATTAGATAAGAGGGGAATTTTACTTTGGGGGGGAAAAAGTAGAGTTAAAATAAAAGATAAGAACCAAAGTTTACTCATGCACAAAGAAATCACTCCCTCATCCTCTGTAAACAGGCGTAAGTATCTCTTTGAGAGGATGTATTCAGTCTACTCTTCCTGCATTCTCAGTGGGTCGCATGACCATGAATTCACCTTCCCAAGCCAAAAATTAGGATGTTGTTTTTGATATTTTCTTGTTCTCTCTCTCTCTCTGTCCCAAGCTCCAAATGCTTGATTTGACAGGTTAGAAATAACTTTCACCCAGGATTTTAAAAGCATTATCTTTATTATGTTTTGTACCTCCCAGTGTAGCTGTTGAGGAGCACGGGAGCCGCTCCAGGCCCCAGTCCTTAGAAACTTAGGCTCTTTGCTTTAACCCAGGAGTCTGAATGCCACAACGATATGTCTTCACATGGATCTTTTTCCACCCATTGGGCTAGGCACTCCATGGGCCTTTTTATCTGGTCTTACATATGTTTTAATCCTGGAAATTTTCTTGTATTACTTCTTTTTTTCCCCCATCTTTTTTTCTCTCTCTTCTGGTACCACTCTTTGGTAGATTTTGGACTTTCTGGATTGAACTTCAATTTTCTTTTGTTTTTGTATCCTGTAACTTTTGGGGAAGAGTTTCTCCATTTACCTTCCAACTGTCTCGGTGGATTTTTATTTTTAATTTTAGCTATCATGCATTTATATTTCAGAAGTTTCTCATTCTTTGAGGATCTGATTGGTCAGTGAGCTTCCCTGCAGAGGGAGTGGGTGGCTTGCTTCTACTTGTCTTTTCACTGAAGAATGATGTTCTTTTGTCTGTGTGGGATGATGAGCACCGTGAGGCTGAGTTTGAAGAAAGAAGTGACCCTGGGTCTCATCTTGCCTAGGAGCGTGTGACTCAACCTTTTCATATGCATCCTGATCTCCTCTGTGCCTCTGGCCTCAAGTCTGCATCCTTTCTGCTGAGTTTTCTAGAGACCCCTGCTCTCCCCCACCAGAGGTAAAAAAGGGGTTACTGCCTGACTGGGCCAGTTGCCATGAGGACCTCAGGGCCCAGGGCCAACCTTCTCTTTGTCCCCTACTTTCTAAATAACCCCTATGCCATACACCTTCTCTTTCACCTGGCCCTCTGCTGTGCCAGGTACTTCCTGTCCCTGCACCATTTTTTGGAATCTTGCAAGGGGAATGGTCTTCCTTCCAGTTGATTTTCGCTCTGCACACCCTTGGGTTTTGCCTTCTACTCCACTAAACCATGATCTTTCTTCCGTTTACCTTCCAACTTGACTTACTGTGTTTTAGAGTTTCAAGTATCTCCAAGTTCTGTTGACAATTGAGGTTGTTTTTGTTTCTTGTTCTCCTTATTCTTTTGTGATGATTTTCAAAAGAGGCTGAAGCAGTTTTTCTCTGCCACACTGACCGTGGAAGTCTGCTTTTTAAGAGAGTGATACCTTACTCTAGTAGATTTCTTAAAGGGCAAATATTAGGAAGGTTTTTTTATGTTGAATCTGGAATGTGTAGGGAGAGACACTAGCTTGGGATGCTGACTGCTTTACCAACGTGGTCAGTTGGAGTGATTTGCCCTAGGACTCATTTACCCAGTCTTCCTGTGTCCTTGGTAAACTGTACCAGTTGGCTCTGCAGGCTGGCTTTGATCAAGTTAACAGTACTATTTGCACTGTGTGATTGATGGGAAACCTGACTTAAATCATGTTTTTCTAGCTAAAGGGCATTAAAAGTGCCTGACTAATCATTTGAGCACGTAGGAAATATGTCTAGGAGGTAACCTTTGGGAAGCTCTGCCTCCAGTTTAATAGAGTAACTGTGGTGACTAAAAAACATACCTGTCTTTGACATGATGAACACTCAGGTTTTCCCTGGACTGTGATGGATTTTACAAATTGTTTTTTCACTTTCTTCAGATGCAGTAGAAAAGGTGATATGTGACTCTGATTCCTGATTATATAACTATAGTTTAAAATATCTCTTCAGATTATGTAGGTGAAGCATTTTTAATCTGTTAAAGTTTATTTATCACCCATGTTCAGTGTTCTTGATTCTATTTATGCCTGTTGGTTAAAGATACATTTGAGTCTGTCCTTGAAGTTTGCAAACTGCCTAGAGAGAGAGAATACATATATAAAATGCCTAACAACAATATCTGTCAATTAGCCAGAGCCAAAAACATGATAGTGGATCATAAATAGACAAGGCCACCATAAGCCAGGGACAGGGTTGCTGCATGCAGTTTTATAGCTGTGTCAGAAAGGTACCTGCCTGCAGAGGTGAGTGACCACTGAAGTCCAGCTGCTCTCCTCTGCCCATAGCCTGTGCCTGGCCAAGGCACTTGTGCAGAGCACACACCTTTATTCAGATCTGTACCATGGCTTGCTGGCCTTTGCGCTGGCCAGTCTTGCGCTGTTTAGCACAGTTGGCAAATCATGTGATGGTGGTAGGATTTGAACTGAGATTTGGGCCAGATTGGGAGATGTGATTGCCCAGAATGGGGGATGGGGTGGACCAGCCAGCTGGGGAAAGATAAAATATGGTCAGGGAACTGTAGGCAGGCCAGGTTATTAACCAACAGGTTCCTCTATAGCAGGGCTGTCCAATAGAAATATTATATCTTGTATTTTCCATATTAAAAGAAGCAAAGAGAAAAAGGTGAAATTATTTTACCAATATATTTTAGCTTAATATCTTCAAAATATTATTGTAGCATCCAAAATATTTAACAATTATTAGTGAGATAGGTTACATTATTATTTTTTCTATTAGGTTTTCAAACTCTGGGGTATATTTTACACTTACAGCATATCTCAATTGAAATGTTAAGTTTTCATCCCAAATACTTGCTGTGTTTTGATTTCATAAAATACATAGTTGAAAAGTTAGATTCACATACTCAAGCAATTCTAAGCATACATAAAAAAATGAATCCGAATGTTGGTTTTTAAATTTAAATTAATGACAATGAAATCACTCTGTTCCTCTGTGGCACTAGCCCACTTCAGGTGCTCAGAGGCCGCGCGGGACTGGCCGCTGCTGTGTTGGCAGCGTGGCTGTGGAAGGATGGTGGGAGAGTCGGTGCCAGGCACAGGCACATTAAGTCTGACCAGAAGGCAATTTGGAGACATTGAAGTTTTCAGGAAGATAAATCTCATACAGGATTTGTAATAAGAAGGAATCACAGACACAGAAGCTAGTTAGAATCCACCAACTTCAACATGTTAAACACTCTGGTTAAAGTCAGTTTTACAGAGCTTCAGACACGGTCCAGTACTTTTACTAAGTTGATTGGGCTTCTGTTATGTTGCATTTGACCAAAGGCTTTCTTGAAACATAAAGTGTCAGGCAGAAGGAAGCTTTTCTCATATTTAAGAAGATTTTTCTTACAACTTCATTGAGGTGTAATGGATATATAATAAACTGCATATATACAAAGCATACAATTTGATGAGTTTCTGGACATGTATTACACAGTCACCACAAATAAGATAATGAGCATTTCCATCATCCCTAAAAGTGACTGACATTGGTTTGGATTGTCTTATTTCTAGGATCTGTGGGCAGGAATGTGGAGATCAGAGGTCCAGTCTTGGTCCTGCTGAGTCACCTTGAGCAAGGTGTCTAATATCTTTGGGCTTTTGATTTCTGATTATAGTAGGTAGTACTTGTTATCCCTGAAATGTATTTAAAATATTTAAGAACCCTCAGAGTCCTTGAGCCTCTGTTGTGCCAAGTGTTAATCCTTTTAGTTATGTATGGGGGTCTGGGGCAGTGGCTCCTTACCCACTGGGAGTTGAGCTTTTTGATAACCATACAACCGTATCAGCAGGTACCAACATAGGTGATGTATGCACCTGTACAGCAGCCAGGCAAAGGCACAAACAGCCTTTTTAATTCTTGAACTCAATAATTGCTGTCAGGAGAGGAACTGAATAGTAAGGGAATGTTGTTTTATCATAGGTAAGATGCTTCTTAGGGAGGATTGCTCTGCGTCATTGACTGGGAGCCCCAAGGAGCTTACGACGTAGAGTCACGTGTGCTGATGGGCACCGCCACAAGCAAGCCATGCTGATAGCTTAGCTGTGAGCCTCCCTCTTACCATCTATCTCTTCTTGGCCCAACAGAGGGTGTTCAGAGCTCTGCCGCATCCCCATGGTAGAATACAAACTCAACAGTGAAGGCACCCCCTGCGAATACAAGACCCCCTTCAGGAGGAACACCACATGGCACCGGGTGCCCACGCCTGCTCTGCAGCCCCTCCCCAGAGCCTCGCCTGTCCCCGGGACGCCCGACCGGCTGCAGTGCCAGCAGCTGCTCCAGCAGGCCCAGGCTGCCATTCCTCGCAGCACCTCCTTCGACCGGAAGCTGCCTGATGGCACAAGGTAATGCTGGTGCCATTTCCTCCAAGACGGCCGTTGTATAACTGGGGATGAGAACTTGAAATTGTAGAGAAGGTCTTTTTACTTGTCTTAATCACTTCTAAGTTAGCTTGTTCATAACAAGTTGGCAGGCCAGGTAGTGGGGCAAGTTGCAAGCTTGCCAAGGGTCCAGCCCCCTCCTGGTCCCACCGTGTTGCTGATAAAATGCAGCTCCTGTCCACCAGGGCCACAGCTATTCCTCTTAATCCAGCATCTCCTGCCCCACATCAACTGGCTCTCTGAACCATCTTCGGAAAGATCCCCCAGAAACTATTCTGCATGAGCCTTAAGAAAAGTGAACAGGCTTGAGTACAAATAAAACAAAACTGAAACCAATCAGTAGTTAAAGTCTATCACCATAATGTGAGTAGTACTATAAAAGGTTCCAAGATCATTACCACTTCTTTGCTTTTCTCTCTCATTTTAAGCAAAGCAAGTTGAGTTTAAAATTAATTTTTCAATGAAAGAATATACTTGTTTAAAAGTGAAAGCCAATAGCACTAGAAGCCAGTGAGAATTTCTGGGTGCCTAATTTGCATAGGTCATTTTAAGGGAACAAAATAGTGAATTTGTTTTATTATTAATTCCTGCTCCTTTTATTTTAGCTTTTATATAACTCAGAGGCCATGGAATTTATGCCACGGCCTCTAAGTTACACGACGAGTTGGCAGAAAGGGTCGCAGGCCGGGCCCCAGATGCAGGAAGGGATGCCTAGACGTAGGGTGAAGCACCGTGTCTACAGGATTACTTGCCAGGCTCCGGTCTGACAGATTGTGGACTGGGAGCAAGGCCCTGTGAGCTGGAATCACAGCTCTAGCTTCCTTGATGTGCCATCACTTTGGACCTGGTACTCATCCTGTCCATGCTTCCAGGTTCCTCACCTGACAAACATGGTGACAATACAGACCTCATCAGGGCATTCTGAGGATTGACTGGACCACTATATGTAAGATGCTTAGAATTGAGCCTAGCACATAGTAAGCCTGTATGTAAGTATTAACCAGAATTAATTGATAAGATTGAAACGTGGTCGTCCTTTGCTTTCTCCAATTTATTCTTTCCAGAGTTAGTGCAGGAGTGGTATTACTTTCATTTGACGTCAAGTCACCTTGGCTCTGGGTCTCCTTAGTCAAGTCTGCTGAATTTATAAACTCCCCATATTCAAAGAAATGTACATAGGTAGCCCAGGTGAAAGGGGCAGTAAATAGCAGACAGCATCTGGAAGGAAAGGGGTCTGCAGAACCGCCTTTATTTAAGTAAATTTAGGTAACTTAAGTAAATTGAATTAAAATTTACTTAAAATTAAAGTAAATTTAAGCAATTATAATTTAAGTAAATTATAGGGAAAAAACAGGATTCTAGTAGCAAAAGGGAAACTTGACAAATGTATCTTCATCAAGTGAGTTTTCATGAGTAGTACTCATTTTTGTATGTCTGAAAAAAGATAAATAGGATTG
Organism: Lepilemur ruficaudatus; assembly: GCA_963574885.1. Classification (NCBI taxonomy): domain Eukaryota; kingdom Metazoa; phylum Chordata; class Mammalia; order Primates; family Lepilemuridae; genus Lepilemur; species Lepilemur ruficaudatus. The sequence continues at coordinate 40,448 of CAUYRT010090106.1, read as the reverse complement.
CATTTAAGCGATGTGTGAAAATAAATACTTTTGCCAAATTTAGGTTTTTCTCTCTGCATAAGTTTTAAGTATGGAACCAAAACGTGACTTGTGTTAAGTTTCACGTAATAGGAATTGGTAACGTTTTCTTAATTCTGTGTTCTCGGGGGTTGTGTTTCTGTTCTTCCATAGTTCGTGATGTATGGGGGGAACCATTATCTGTGCTTTAAATCTTTAGATGGCGAAGGCTTGTCTGCCATATCTCTTTCTTAAGATAAATTGCCAACCATAAACCACCTGATATCCCATGGCATCACCAATTCTCAGTTTATTTTTTCATGATTTATTCTGTTTCACGTTGCAGTGTGATTTTTTTTTTTCTTTTTCTTTGTCATTGTCAAAGTGAATTTATTTGTGAAACAAAACAGGCCAGATCAAGGTGCTTGGCAGATAGCTCAGTGCACTGTTAATGATTCTAGTAAACCTTTCAGAAGCTCTCCCAGCAACCAGTCGTCGTCCAGTGACCCCGGACCCGGCGGGAGCGGACCCTGGAGACCGCAAGTGGGCTACGACGGGTACCACTCATTTTTACCTTACTGCTGTTTCTGTGACTCACTCAAAAGCATTTACTGTGCTCCTGCTGTACCTGAGGCCATTTGGGGAATATAAAAATGCCAGGCATGCTTTTAATAAGTGACTCGTCCAGGTTAGAAAGCTCATTATTTCTATGTAGGTAGCACTCACTTGTCTGTGTTCTTGGCCTATTTTTTTTCTTTTTGATAAGGAAGGGCTTTCTGAACATGAAAATTAAGGATTTGAGGACTTAGTTTCACCATCATTTAAATTGCTGATGAGAAAACACTGCTCAAAATCTGGAAAGCGGGTTTAGCATTTGGCTTTTTTTGCTTGCTGTCTGAGGAGCATTGGGAGGTTGCCTCAGTACACTTAGCTGAGAACTGTCCTTTGTAGTACCTACGTGGTCTCCAGGAGCCAGCAGCTCAGGCAGAGCCCAAGGACTCCTGTGAACAAAGACACTGAATTGACTGATGCCAAAACTTCTGGAAAGAGAAGGGTGAGCATCACTCCTGAGTGCTCTCCTAAGGAGCGATCTGCTCAGGCCACAGTGACTTGGCCTGCTGCCTTGGGGTACAGTTAAGGAGCTGAGTGCACTGATTTAGAGGGAAGGATGTCCAGTCGGTGGGAAGGACGCCAGTGTGGGGAAAAGCTTATGTTACTGCTTCCATAGGTGTATAGGGCCATTTCTCTCCCTAGAACCTGCGTTTCTGGTTTGGGCTTAGAGGTAGATCTGTGTAGTCTGTGTTACGTGTGTTCCTTACCTTAGATAATAGATGGAGTTCTTGAAAGTTGTATGTCAAGTAATTTTTCTAAATTATGTTGCATTTTAAAAGAAGAGAGGAGTTGTATGTTTTTTTGTTTTTTGTACAAATGGAAAAACCTTTCCTGGCTTTTTCTGTGAACCAGGTTCTGTAAGCAGGGTTCTATAAATAAGGATCACTTTGTAATGTGAATACGTTTTCTTCAATTTATCTCTCACAAGATTATATTTTCCTGTTTTGGGTTTTCATAAAACAAAGCCCACTTGGATAAAGTCCAAACTTAATCATATTTTCTTTTTCTTAAAACAAATTAATGTAAAGATGTATCAGTGCCTTGTGTGCTAGGCACAAGGAGGAAAAATGAGCTCCTCCTTAGCCTTCAGGGACCATTGCCTGATCCTTGGACAGTCCTTTAACCCCTTGGCGTCAGCAGCCCTTCTTTGTCTGTAAATGACTGTCACCCAAGCACCTTTATTGACCCTGTGGTGAAACTAGATCCCCAATTCCAGATGCTTTTATCTTCTCTGGCAGGGTTCAGCCAACAGAGTTTGCATTTCCCTTTGCCAGAATACAGCTTGTGACTGGCGATTTCCCTTACATGGCCCATTTGGAAGCCATGCCCATGCTTGTGGGTGGCATGTGAGCAAGGATGAGCTCTGTCTTCTTCCAGGTGCCAGTCTCCTCTGCTGCTCGAGCACCAGGGCTCAGGCCCTCTGGAATGCGACGGAGCCAGGGAGAGGGAGGATGTCATGGAAACAGGGAGGCACCCAGGTAACGAGGAACTCCTGGAAATCGACCTCCTTTGCTCCCTTTCCCTACTCCTTGCTCCCTTCTCTCCCGTCACTTGTGCATTCCTTCATTCAACCCACATTTGATGAGCACCTATGTGCCCCAGGCTGAGGTGATCAGCTGGGTTTCCTGATGCTTGAGGGGGTGTGGTCATGATTGGTTATGGTTGTGATGCCTGCAGAAATGGAACATTTACTTTGTGATGGTGGTTCTGTCTACTTTTGTGACATATCCATTGGTAAGTCCACAAAGTCCTAGAAACCCAAGCCTGTTCATTGTTACCAAACCGTTTGTTCAGCTCCTGGTTTTTTTTGCTCTTTTGCTAACACTGGACGTCGGAAATTCAACTCTCTTCTCTGTCTGACAGAAACCAAATGGCATGGCCCACCTTCCAAAGTCCTGAGTTCCTATAAAGAAAGAGCCCTGCAGAAAGATGGAAGTTGCAAGGAGTCTCCCAATAAGCTTTCTCATGTAAGTCCTTTGTTCATAAGCCAGCTGCTCACTTAGCCAGGGCCATGCAGCTCAGCACACGGTCGGCGGCGTGCTCGCCGGAGTACTCAAGCACATTACCTCACAGGCTCTTAGAGGTGAAGTCAGAAAAGGAAACAATCTCTCTGATTTATAAAGGACCTCAGAGAAAGGTCGCATAGCAAATTATTGTCAAAGCCAAGATTATATCCTTGGCCTTTTGATCCTCACCATCCATTGTGGTAGTTACTAAATCATGTTCCCATCTGTAATCTGTTAACCACTTACCGATTTAATGGCATAACACACAAGCAGAAACTGTGTAGTGGTGTGTGTGGTCAGGGAAGCTCTGCCCTTAGGTAACCACTGTACAGTTAGACGATTTATAACAATCCCAACAGCGGCCAACTCCCAGTTGTGTTGTGGGAGAACGACGCCCACACAGTAGTTCTGGGTGGTTGGCACGTGCTGCCTTGTTTCCCCCTGCAAAAAAAACCCTGGGAGGTGAGTCTCCAGAGAGACTGTAGCTCAGTGAAACAAAACTTCCATTTAAAGGTGGAAGCAGGGATTAGCAATTATGGATAAATAAAACCAACATTTTAATGTGGCTTATTTGCAGGTGAAGACAATTTATAAGCTCTGAATTAAGTTGTTCCTTTCCTGTTCCTTACTGTGTCATCCCTGAGCTTTACAGTTGTCCATTAGCGAACAGATGCTGCATTTCTTCCCTTCACTGTGGCTGTGACCACGTCTTGAGTCAGCCTTACTGTATCTGTTTAAATCTACCTCTATAATTTTCTCTTAGTGGTTTCAGCAAAAGGAGGGAGGGTTAGGGTGTAGGCATGAGAATATCCATGTGGGATGAAAAGGTCAGTGGGATTTGCTTAAATATCTGGCAGGGTGGAATGAAAAAAGAAAAAACTGAATCACTTTAAAATGAACCAAGACATGGCATGTTCTCATGACTCCAAAGCCCTTTGCTGATGCTTCAGACCTGGTTGGTTTTCCCAGCCTCTGAAGAGAAGCTGTGTATGTACAAGCACATTGGACAGACAGGAACATTTCATGTGTTCTGTTTGCTTTGTGTCTTCCAGAGACCCCAAAGCATTGTGTCTTTTTCAAACCTGTTTACTCTAAAGGGAGTCCTATCTCTTTAACCCTGGGGATATAACTTGACTCTCAAGTCTCTCTCAGAAATAAATCATGTTTACATTGTGTACTGCAGCTGCAAAGTGCTTCTGCATATGTTACCTCATGTGCTTTACGGGAATCACATAAGTGCAGTATTATAAGCACAGCAAGGGTTAACTAACTAACCACGAAGTCTGGCCATTGTGACTCAAACCTGAGTCTTCTGCCCCAAACTGAGGGCTGACACTGTACTTTGTCACAGAAGCATTTTCTTAATAAATAGCTGCTCTCTTCCTTTTATTAATTTTCCACGTTCCTTCCCAGTTCGTATAGCCTTTGTCAGTTATTTTCTTGTTAGTGACACTGTGGCCATGCTTTTGTGCTTCATGTGCAAGTAATTGAGCAAGTACTTAAAAAATTACACATTGAACTTAAGATAAATTATGGGAGGGATTATGAATTAGGGATTTCTGCATAAAACCAGGATGTTTTTGAAAAAGGAAATTCTGTCACTGCCCACATTGAAGAGTGAGTGGAAAGGGTTTGGGTGAGATATCCTGTGAGTTGGGGTGAGATGCAGCCAAGTTCAGGATTCACTTAAAGGCTCTCTGTTCCTCTTTCATCTCGAGATTGGAGATAAAAGTTGTTCCAGTCACTCCAGCAGCAACACACTCTCCAGCAACACCTCTAGCAATAGCGATGACAAGCACTTTGGGTCTGGGGACCTGATAGACCCTGAATTGCTGGGGCTGACCTACATCAAAGGGGCCTCCACCGACAGTGGTATTGACACAGCCCCATGCATACCCGCCACCATCCTTGGCCCCGTGCACCTGGCGGGCAGCAGGTCCCTGATCCACAGCCGGGCCGAGCAGTGGGCTGATGCTGGTGACGTCTCGGGACCTGACGACGAACCGACCAAGTTGTATACCATGCACAGCTACACGTCCGCCATCTCTGCCAGCAGTGCTGCTGAAGGCAGCATGGGCGACCTCAGCGAGATATCCTCTCATTCCAGGTAAGCCTTGCCACACTGCCAAGCTGCACCTGCTGGGGCCACCTGGGTCCTGCCTGCTGGGGTAGGGAAGGGGCGTAAAATTCGAGCTGTGGAGCATATAAGGTAGGTTGTAGTCACTGTTTCCCTGACTCTCTCGTCAGAGGAAGCAGTGGTTTCTACAATCTGATTGTGAAAGTTTGCATTTAAGAAGTCACTTATTTATGATTTTACTTTCTTTTTTCTTTAAATTTGAAAAATGAGAAGGCAATAGAGATATTAATCACTCACATTTCTCTCCCAGTTCAGTCTGTTGTCCCTATACGTTTTGGACAAGAGCTGGCAAACTCACTAATCTTCCGAGTACAGTAGGAAATCACGAGAGCAGCACATGGCCCCCTACTGTGAGGACACATGCACACCTCCTCCCTGTCCCTATGGTGTGACAGCAGGGGAGACCTGAGATCTTCTGCATAACAGTGAAAGTGCATTCAGCGTGGCAGCTGGGGTTTATTTAATAAAGACTAGCTAAGTGTTAAGGAATTGTGTTCTAAGTGTCCCAAGGGTAGATGTTTAATGTATCATTATACATGGTTTTAAACTCTTATTGACATATGTCTCTACAGTGGATTTAAAACTCCTAATTTGTGATTCTTCCCTTCACTTTCAAAGACTAGGAAAAGAAATATATTCAGGTTTGGCTGTGGGCAGAATTTAACTATTCACTCCAACTCCCATTGTCATTTTTTTTCTTGTCTCCAAGTTACTATCTCATTCTTTCCCAGAACTCTTCTAAATGCTGGAGGACAAGTCAGATGAACTAAGAATGGGAGTATTCTCCCAGTTACCTAGTGTCGTGATGGAATGTTTCTCCACCCAGGGGTCACAGTGACAGGCTTTTTATGCCCCTCAGCTCTGCTCTTCAGAGTCCTCCCTCAAACTTTCTCCTCTTCCTCACCCAACCACTGCTAAGGGATACTGGGTGTCATTCACGGATATTTACATCACAAATTAAGGAAAACTCCACTCCAGTTGGTTCACACAACCAAGGTAGTATTGGGGCTCATGTAACCAACGGGTCCAGAACTATCAAGGTTCTGCTCAACCCAGCAGCTCAGAGGGTACTACTGCCCAAGACCAGGTCCCTCCATCCCTAGGCTCCACATGACAGCCCCCCAAAATATCAGCATTCCTCTCTTGGCTAAAAGCAGCTTTAGCACCCGCAGGCCTCCCCTGCTTACGCTTCTCTGTCCCCAGGAAGAAAGTGGTTCTTCTCCACTTTATGCAGAAGAGATAGGTCTCTGCCCCCTCCAAAGCTGCCCTCCCCTCATATCTCCTCACGTGTTCTTGGCTTTAGTCACTGTGGTTAGCAGGTGGCATTGCCTAGGATAGTTGAGGCCCTCTCCTGGGGCTGGGGATTAGTCCCATCCAAGCATGCAGCTGAGGAAGGGCAAACATAGCCACTTCCCCAGAAGAAAACCAGGGTATTACTTGACCGGGAGAGGAGGCGGTGGACATCAGACACCAGAAATCATACATGTCTACCATATACTCTGTCTTCTGTCCACTGGGGCAGAAGGGAGCTCAGGATGCGGGCAGTATTTTCAAATTAGACCTTTCTGCTACTTTTTACCTGTTTGTTTAGTAATTTGACCTAAAGTAGTTTTAGTACTAATAACTAAAATAATAGTTAAGAATTATCAGTGAATTTTGTTCCTTGAATTATTCCTGACTTAATTTCAGGAACAGTTAAAAATTAACCATACTTACAAAAACCATCTTGGGATTTTATAACCTTCCAACGTCTTATCCAAAGCTTACATGATTTGTAAAACAGCTGATTTCATGATACTTTTTTAGACACATGTAATTAGCATCACAAAGTTTTGTATTACTATTACGTAAAATTTCTGCAGAAACTGCTTTCAGAGCGCATTCATTTGCTATTTGGTAGGGATATTTACAGGCATTTGGAGTAGATTTTTTTGAATACCTTAACCATTCACTAATCTAATGGGCTAGGCTATTAGAAAATATATAGAAGTGCTAGATTGAATATCTGACTGATTTTACTTTTTCCCCACCCCTCTAAATTGAATGTGGGCACAGCTGTTGTGGAAATGATATATGTTGAGTGAGTGGAATTTTTTACCATGACTGCCCTTTCCTTGTAACTCTTAGTTGACAGTGACTTTGAAGCCACATTTCAACTTGCGTTGTAAGCTTTTGCTCAGTGTGGAATCAGTTATTGAATGGAATCTTTTTAGCGCTTCCTCCTGTCTGCCCTCTGATCTGTGCAGGAGACGAGAAGGGAGTAAGATTCACAATATTTGCCTGTTTTCTGTGTGCTGAGGTGAAAGGCATTTGGCTTATTAGAGCCTAAGGAATCAACCTATCGAGTCATTCTGAGATTCTGCAAACTCTGAAATGCCAGGCCCCAGCTGGGGCATGGGTGTCTGTAAAGGTGTCTCCTTCACCCTATACTTTGCTTTTCTGTCCTGGTTCAGGCTGGTGTGTGGTCACCTCGGAGCTGAGGCCCACTGCCCAGGGTCTGGGTTGTGACTGGGAGTATCCCAAGTAACAGAAAAGTGGAATAAACTTCCAGGAACTGACGTTGCTGAACACCTAGCTAAAGTCACACCGCTGCCCCCAAGCACTCTGTATCCCTGTCCCCTGTTTTATTTTCTTCACAGCACCCAGCCTTAGAGGAAATCGTGTGTACATATTTGTATCTCTTCCCACAACAAGGTGGCTATTGCTACCTTCCCTCAAAGAGCATCTATGTTTTGAGCTGATGGGGTCACGGCCTGTCTTGTTGACTTGTATCCGCAGCACTTAGTACAGTTCCTCGCACATGACAGGCATCTGAATATTTGTTGAGTAAAGGAAGGAACTAGGAAGAATGCTCGATAAATGCTTATGGATGGAGTGAATAACTAGTGCCCAGGTAACCTAGAGAAGTAAGGAACATGAGAGCAACCATTCCCAATTCACAGTATCAGGAACCTAGATCACATATATGGTATACTCTTAATTATCTGATTCTGGTTTTTCACCACCAAAAGCACAGCACCTTCCCTCCAGCCCCAGCACACACATGCACACTCTCTGGCAAGCACCTGGGAGTAAAGTAAGTGGGAAATTGTGTATATGGCTTGATTCCAGGTTTGTACTAAAGAGGCAAAGGGAGGACTTAAAACTCGTTAAGACAAGCCACAGGAAAAGGGCAGGAGACAGGAATCATCCATTAAGCAGGACAAGCATATATCTAGCCTACTTTCTCCTGCTGGTCAGTTCTTAAAATTCAGCAAACACATTTTTTTTCTTTCTTTGAGGGCAGAACACTTAGATAAGAGCTCAGAATACAAGGCAGTATTCATGTGAGCCTAACCAAGATTTTGCCAAGTGAAATAAATCAACTGCACAACAAAACAACTCACACACACAAAAAAACCATGTTCTGGATTCTCATATAAATGGCTCCTGTGATGATCTGTTGTTTGTTTTTGTTCATGTCCCCATACCGTTCTCCTAGTGCAGATGATTAGAAGTTGACAATATAACTCTAAAATAAGAGTGTTAGTCTAGAAGGAAGAGGATTCGTGAAAAGTTTGTTGCCAACATTCTTAAAATGTTTACTAGCTTCAGAGAAAACTTTGGTGATGATGATCCTACTACTAAACCGATTTGTGCTGTATTACTCATCAAATGGATTCTGTACATTTGTTCTTAAGGTTAACTTTAAATTATGTTACTATTGGGATAAAAGACATTTTTAATCAAGTCTAATTTAGAAAAATATTTTTTATAATACAAGTGGAAAAGCACATAAAGTTTGTGATCATGCTGTCATTCACTATACATTTTCAAAAAGGTACAATTTGGTAATTTCAGGGGACCTAGTCTGAGTAACCTATACAAGTGCAGCATGTTAACTTTAGCACGACTTCGGGTACCCCAGCCTTTTAACTATAAAACATCTCAGAAGTTATCAAAGGTTTTGAAATATGTGATGCACACAGGTAGCTAAAAGCAGTGCGTAGTCCTTCATTGGGTTCTCGGTGGGGAAACTAAGGCCATAAGCATTATTGGGACAATTAGGAGACTAGCATATGGACTGTATATTGTTAATAGATAGCAGTATTATATTAACTTGGATTTTCTGAAAATAATAATCACATTGTTAATTATCTGGGAGAATGTCCTTATTCTTAGGAAATAAATGCTGAGATGTAAGAGTATGATGTTATAATGTTTGCAACTAATTCTCAAATGGTTCAAAGAGGAATATATGTAGAGGTACAAGGTAGTGCCAGTTTGTGGATCTAGCTGAAAGGTATGGATGTTTATTCTACTCTTCTGTACCTTTTCTATAGATCTGAAATATTTCCAAGTAAACTTGGGAAAATAATATATAGGCCTTCAGAGCCCGTTATCTAGATATGGAGCTTTCATGTTAGGAGTTCGCTAACTGGTGTGCACCCCAGTAAATGGAAAGAGTTCATCACTCCCCTGAGTGCCTGTTTATAGCTTGCTTTATTCCTTGGATCACCTTGGACATGTCACTTTACCGTTCTGCCAACCTACTGTTTCACACTTGTGAATGTGGCTGGGAAGGGAGAACTGTACACAGTTAGGGCCCAGAGGGAGGGAGCCTCTAGTCATGTTCAGGGGCACCAGACTGGCCACCAGCAACTAAAGTACCTCATGGGAATAGGTGAGCTGTTTTGTTTGTTTAATTCTTAAATACCACAGTGTATTGCAAAATGCAAAGACCCAAAAAAAGGGTCAGTTTATTGTTACTTCCTCTTGAACCTCTATAAAAAGTCCATTTTAATATCATTCTTTTTATACTTTTTGTCTTCTATGATACTTGCTTTCTACATAGGTTTTTCAGAAAAGATATGTGCTCAGCAGGGGTTTCAGAATAAGATATTTCAGCATACCAGAGGAGCTTGTTACCTGAGTAGCCCTGTATTAAACTCGAAATAGAAAGGATTCCTACTTTTGAATAATCCTTTCATGGGTCACTTTTCTAAAAACTAACTACATTTATGCAATACTCACCCTATGCTATTAAGTTCCAAGTGCTTCACTAATATTAACTCAGATAATCTTCAGATCAACTCTCTGAGGGAGATACTGTTATTATCCCCATTTTACAGATGAGAAAACTGAGGTTAATAAACTCACCCAGGGTCTTATAGTGGTAAGTGACAGAGCTGGCTCTGGGACCCGGAATACTTGGGTTGCACTTGAGTGTTAAGTTTTCTGCAGGTAAAACCCACCTACCTTTCCAAACTATGACATTAGAAGTGTAACTTAAACACTTAAAGTTTTACGTATTATGAATATAAAAGTAATTTCTAATCTCTATTTTTATTCATTTTTATCAAACATTATATGGTTGATCTTTCTGATTTAAAAAAGGTACTTAGCTTTCTAAATATATTTCTGGCAGTTGTCATGCTGTCCACTTAATTCCTCCTTCTGGCCTTAGCTTAACCACTAACCTTTAAAATTTTTGTTTTTAGGGATTCTGTCTGTTTCAGTCTTGTTGCTGTTGTATCATATGATAATGCAGCAAACACCCATGTAACTACCACCAGGTTAAGGACTAGAACATTGCTGTGTATGGAAGCTCTCTGCATCCTACCCAGTTACAACCCCTTCTCTTCTCCCTTGAGGTAGCCACTAACCTGGATTTTGTGATAATCATCCCCTTGTTTTCTTTATATTTTCCTGAACAACGTGTTGTTTACTTTTGCCTGTTTATGAACTTTATCAAAAAATTGACTCATGATCATCATATTCTTTGTGACTTGCTTCTTCTCTACATTGTGTCTGTGAGGTTGCCCGAGTTGTCTGTAGCCTCAGTTCATTCATTCATAGAGTATTCCATGTATTTGTCCATAGTTATTAATTGAATATCCTTTTACTGTTGATGACTTGGGTTTCTGCCATTGGGGAGTTATTAACATCAGTGCTTCTAATCAGCATTGTTCCATGTTTCCAGTTGCACACGTGCAGGGGTTTATTGAGTGTGTGTGCTTGGGAGCAGAATTGCTGGATCATATGCTCTGCAGGTGCACACACTGTCATGGTTAATGCTTAAACTGTTTTATAAACCTTTTACTCCCACCAACAGTAGGAGAGAACCCATTGCTCCAGGTCCTTTCAAACGCTGGGTCACTAGCTATTGTCAGGCATTCCAGTGTTTATCTGTCTGATGAGCATGTAATGGATTCTGTTACTGTTTGCTTTGGCATTTCCCTGGTCACAGCTAAGCTTGAGCACCTTCTCCGGTAAACATATTCACCATTTGAGTTTCTTCTTTCTGAAGCATCAGTTTAAGTATATTGCCCACTTTTGTACTAGATTTCCCCAATGATGTTTTTAACATCCGTCCTGCCACAGGCACACAACTCACACACGAGCAACCGTAGCCTATGTAAAATGAGGCTTTCTGGCAAGCTTCACGGTAGAAAGAAGGCTACATCTGCCTCACTGTGCCTGATTTTGCTCACATAGAAGGGCCCAAGTAAAGCCATGTGGCCCTGAACTTGGCCATGTGCCAGCACTGCTGAACTCTGATTGTGTCACAGCTTTTGTCTGTTTTTCTCCTCAGTGGTTCTCACCATTCAGGAAGCCCTTCGGCTCATTGTTCAAAAAATAGTGGGTCTCTGGATACGTCCAAAGTCTACATCGTGTCTCACAGTAGCAGTCAACAGGTTCCTGGATCTGTGTCCAAGCCCTACCACAGACAAGGGGCAGTGAACAAATATGTCATTGGCTGGAAGAAATCGGAAGGCAGCCCACCTCCCGAGGAGCCCGAAGTGGCTGAGTGCCCTGGGTAAGTGGCTGGCTGGTCTTTCCTGGGCAACACCGTTCATTGTGGGGATTGACTAAGTAAGTGTACTTCCCCCGCAAGGGGAAATATATTTTCTAAAAAACAATAATCTAAAAAATCTTTTTTAAACTCTTTAAATGTTGGTGTTTATATTTCTCTATGTCTTTTCTTTCTTTGATTTTTACATAAAAATGAAATCTGTGTTCTTTGTTTTTATATTCAAAAAGTTACTTGCAGTAGAAAAGTCATGGTAAGGTGCTACTGACAGTGTGAGCATAGAGTCTCTATAAAGACACAAGGTCAAGGACAGTGTGAATTCCCACAGAGTCAGTGTGTTTCTTAAAGTTGCTATCAAGTGACATGATAAAAGTACATTATCTAATTTTAGCATGACTTCTGATTTCCCTTTCAGTTGTTAGGTTTTGTGAGGATAAGGTAGGGGAAGGATTAGGTTTTGAGAGGGTCAGATAGGGGCAGGATGCTTTGTATCTGTTTGAAAGAAAAGAGAAAAAAACACTGATAACCCATTTTATAACATTTGTGAAAACTGTGCAGGTGCCCCTGTCAGGAGACAAGTACAGGAATCGCATTGCAGGGATGTTAGGGCTGTTTAGCGATTGGTTTGCGTAGTTGTTAAAGGTTAACAAGCAACTTGTGCTAAATTGACAGGTCACCGTGTTCTGCTGCACCTGCATGTGGCAGTGTCATCAGGCATGTGGTGGTTGCACACACGTGCGTCAGTGCCGTGAAGACTCTCCAGAGAAATCATCTAGATTTTTAAGCTTGATCAGTGAACTAGTATCACTTTTTCCTCTTAAAAAATGATCCCATGTCTAAAATATATCTTGCATGATAATGCCTTCTAAATTAAAAATCGTTTTAGTACTAAAATTAAACATGGAATCTTTTTGATAAAATCATGTCAGTAATTGCAAGGACTTCTTTAGGAAGGAATTTCACGGTGATAACGGCACCTTTTTATTATAAATGCAAATGTTAGAATGAGACATTGGTGCTTCTGTCTAATAAGAGTGTTCTGAGTGCTTCACAGAAATTCATTCCAAGCCTTTTTTAAGTTCTAGGAAATATTTTTTAGAAGCATTTTGTATGTTGCCATAAGCACTATGTTTAGGCAGAGGCTTCTCTGGGAGAGTCAGGAAAGTGTGAAAGGATCCCATTTGGACAGTTCTCATGCAAAAAAGCCCAGGGTTTGTGCATTTGCACTTGCTGGTTTGATGGCACTGACTGACGTTCAGTGAAAGAGAGACAGCATCAGAAATGTTGTGAGAAAGGTTTGCGTGTCTGGGTATACATGTGGTATTTGTTTTTCCATTCTTGCAATACCTCGCTTAGAATAACGGTCTCCAGTTCCTTCCAGGTTGTTACAAAGGGTGTTAAATTTAGTTCACCATTTTTTATGGCTGAATAGTACTCCATGGTATAAATATACCACATTTTATTAATCCACTCGTGTACTGATGGGCACTTGGGTTGATTCTGCATCTTTGCAATTGTGAATTGTGCTGCAGTAAACATTTGAGTGCAAGTGTGGTAAATTCACACCTAACGGGTACAATGCATGTTTTCTGGGTGGTGGGCACACTTATAACTTTGACTCAAACTTTACAAAAGCAATTCATGTAACCAAAACGTTTGTACCCCTGTAATATTCTGAAATAACAAATTAAAAAAAATCACTGAAAGGAAAAAAAGAGTCATGTCAGAGGCACAGGACAGTAACATTCAGGTCACTCTCTGTAGCTTGCTGCTGCCGTGGGCCGTGAATTCCTAGAGTGTTGTGTTTCCAGTCGTGTGGCAAAGGTTATTTGCCTCCACTAACAATACAGCCATGATTATTTACTGTGTCTTCAGGAATGTTTGGTTGCTCAGATAGCATTTCAGAATAAACCTTTTTCAAATGACACCCCAGTTTTCTCCCTGTAAAAGGAGCTGAAAACAGTAATTCAGTTTGACAGTCTTTTGTTGTCTATAAATACATTTTTATATACTGATAATTAAGGGAGACAGCTGCTTTATTTATCCAAACAGCTTTGTGAAATCGCTGATAATAAAACATGCTTGGCACATGCCAGAATTGATTACTCTTAAACCCCAAGCTCCCTCGGGTGACTTTCTCTCTGCTGCCTGGGTGTGATTGGGGGTCTGGTTGTCCAGCCTCAAGAGAGAGGTACACTCAAGTTTCTGAGAAGCACAAGGATTGCTTCAAAAGACATATGATAATCTCTGATAAATTATTGAAACTGTGTTTTCTGACACAGATTTGGAAAGGGAAAACAGCCTTATTTTAAAAGTTGGCTATATATGTATTTTTTTCATCCTGGGCTTTGGGGATCTGATGTGTTCCTGAATTATTCAGAAATCTAACTTTGTAGTTGAGCTCATTTCACAAATGTGAAACAGCATGGGATTTGGAACAAACGAAGCAAAATTGAACTGCCTTAAGAATTGTGTATATGTGTTTGTGATTATTGAAGCTGGTTACCAGGTTTTTATACTTGCTGCTACAGGCACTTTACATACAGGCTTACTTTCCATTCTGATCTGTTTGAACAGGATGTATAGTGAGATGGATGTGATTTCTACTGCAACTCAGCATCAGACAGTGGTGGGAGATGCTGTCGCAGAAACTCAACATGTTCTGTCAAAAGAAGACTTTCTGAAACTGATGCTTCCTGACAGCCCCTTAGTGGAAGAGGGGAGAAGAAAGGTTAGTGACTTTTGTGCAGCTTTGGAGTTACCAGAAATACTAAAAAAAAGAAATTCTAAAGAAACTCTAGGTTTTCCAGAGCACTCTCATGTGCATCATCCCTGGTGACCCTACCAACAACTCAGTGCATAGTTGGCCATTTCCAGTTTTTATTTATCAGTAAGCAAGGGAGCCTAGGAGATGTTATGAAGGGAGGTTTTTCTAATCTTGGATAGAGCCAAAAGTCCGGCCGGCTCACCCTCCAGTCCCAGCTCCAGTGATGATTAGCTACATGACTTTATGGAAGTGCCTTGGTTTTTTGATCTCAGTGTCCTAATCTGAAAAAAGGAGATCCTAATACCTGAGTGGTGAAGTTAGAGTGAAGGTAAGAAGTAAAGTATGAAGAGCCTAGTACAGTCCCTGGACATAACTGTGATTGTGAACAATAGCTGTTAGAATTCACACCCTCTGACTTTTGTTCCAGGACTCTCGCCTCTGCTCTAAGCTGTCCCTCCTTCATATGTAATCCTGTTCCAGAAAAGGACTGGAGTTAGACATGACGCTGCCTGCTGGGCATTATAAATAGGGTTGGAACTTGCATGCTGCCATTTAAAGATACACAGCCGTCACAGGGGAGGGCCGTGCTTAAATTTTATACACCAACCCCATGTTCAGTGGCATAGCTTCTTCATTCACAATGCAGTAGTCCCCTGATAATGTTAGATCAATTATTGTTACTAGTTTTTGTTTCGTTATTATTATAGTCCCTTAAACCACTTTGCTAAATAATGCAAAGTATTAAAAGGGACTTAAAAATAATTTAGTTCAATCACCCCTTTTTGCAAGTAACTGAGGTCCCACATAGTGAAATGAGAAGTCCATATAAATACTTGGTGCCAGAGTCAGGAATGGAATCCTTGTCTTTCACTTCTGATCCAGCACTCACTCTTGTATCAAATGAAAAGGAAAAAAAATCAGGCACTGCATTGGGGTGTTGACCATGGTCAGCGTAAACAGCAAGTCTTTGTGTTTCTGTCTTTCCTATAGCGAAACAATGCTGCAATTAACCTAATTGTGTTTTTAGAACAACACTCTAATTAGATACTACCTCAAAGCCACTTTAATCTAACATGTCTGTAATCAAGTTCTGAAGAACCTGCCGGTTGTGTGTGAAGAGGGAATCCCCTAAGAACTCAGTCTTAATGAGTCTTTTTTTTTTAACTTGTATCAAATCATGTATATAATACTATATATGCTTGGGTGCAAAGGCAGACTGTTGCGCAAAGAGTGCAAATAGCTTTTCTTTTTGTAGGAATGAACTTCTCCTTGACATGTTTTTTTTCTTCTGAGACAAATCACCTTCTTTTCATAGTGTAAATTTAACTTTGTAGCTCGTACACATTCCAGTTACCATTCATCAGGGGGAAAGACTTGACAGGATGGAAGGAACACATACAATAGGAATATTTTTAGCCTTCTTGCTGCATTCACAAATGTAAATAGCCATTTCTGTACTTGTTTGATGTGAACATTCTGGCTTCTACTATTGTTTATGTAAAAGGAATGTATTTCAGTGTGCAAAGGAAGTACTTTGAAATTCAGATTTTATTTAACTTTTCTTAAATAGTTGACTGCTTGCTTCCTTAGAATTTTCCTTATCCTATCTCTGATTTAATACACATAATTTTAATGACTGTTTTAAATCTGATTATGATACATTACTATAACTAGACTTTCAATAATTACAGACTTTTGCGAGTGATACTACTAAGTGGACAATAAAATTTTACTGGACTGATATCATATTTTAAACCTGTTTATATGGCCTAGAAAGTTATTATTTAGATTAGATTTAACTTCACATGTAGTTGATTGGTACAGAAATTGCCTTGATATTAAAATATAGTCATTTCAAATTAAAATCAAGCCAGCGCTATGTGTGGTTTTGAATAGCTGTTGCCTGAAATGGCAACCTTATATATTTCCAGGAACTGTCACTGCGATAAGGTTATGGAGGTTTCATTTAACATTTCAGAATTAATAAAGCTGTGCATGTCTAATTCATGATAATATTTCACAGAATGTCAAAGGAGGAAAACATAAAATTCAATAACTGCACCGAAGCCCTGGTGCATTTGTCTTGATGGTGAGCGTGCCTGGTTTAGCATTCCTGAGCTAACAGGGATAGCTCAAAGAAGCTATCATAATAGTACATGAAACCACTGCACTTAGAAAGCAGTGGAAAGCATCGGAAAGCATTCCATGCTTTCTGGTTTTTAATGTCTTTCCCCTCCCCATCTTTTTTAAACCCTAGTTTTCGTTCTATGGGAACCTGTCTCCAAGGAGGTCGCTGTACCGCACACTCTCTGATGAGAGCATATGCAGCAACAGGAGGGGGTCCTCCTTTGGCAGTTCCCGGAGTTCCATCCTTGACCAAGCCCTGCCCAATGACATTCTTTTCAGCACCACGCCGCCCTACCACAGCACGCTGCCTCCGAGGACCCAGCCGGCACCCAGCATGGGGAGCCTGAGAAGTAAGTGAGGGGCTCAGCTGCGCCCGGCAGCTCTGAGCTTGGGCTGGTGGGATAGCGCCTGCCTTGGTGGGACCTTCAGATGGAGCATCTCCAACACAGGACTAGGGTTTGTTTTGGGGCTTTTTTAAAGTATATATCATTTGGTGATGGTTGTTTTTTTTTCTTTTAAGTAATTTTGAAATATAAACACCCCAGAGTGGACATTTCAAGAAAGTGAGGTAACACTATTTTTAAGGAAGTTGAAAAACCCGTATTAGACATTTTTATCAAGTCCAATAGTGACTTCTGTATCATATCTCAGCTGTTGTATCTATAAAGGAAAAGATGCCTGAAGCCTGATGTTTTTAAAAGAAAACTGTGGTGTGAGGGGTGAGTTTTCTGGTGAACAGCAGGCAAAAAAGAAAGTTTGGTTTTCTAGCCTTCTGTTTCCTCTTGAAGTTCAATACTTGGTGATGGCAGAGGTGACAGGTGGGCATCAGGACACCTGGGTCCTGAAGTTGGCTTTATCCGCGGGAGGCTTTGTGTCTGTGCAGGTGACTTGTGTTCTTGTGTCTCAGCTTATTACAGTTTACTAATCACAGGTAAACCTCATGATTTCTAGATGATTTTCCTTCAAATCCTTAAAATGTACGATTTTTACATAGTGTCAGTTTTTTATTAATGTGTCAGTTTTTAAAGCAATTTTTTAATTAGCTTTATTTCCTTTATTTACAGTTTATTTCTGTTGTACAGAACAAATGGGAATTTAATCAGAAATATATTCACTGTCAAATATTTTTTATTTTATCATAGAAAGCATTATCTTTAGAACCAATTTAAACATTATAATACACATAGAGGTCCCAGGCTAAATGAAATTAAAGTTCTAATAATGTTTCTAATGTTTAACATAATTGGAAATGAACCTTGTCTCATAAAATTCTTAATCTATTTCTTTAAGTAACATAATAACTTGCCTGTTATAAAGGGTCCATTTACCTAAATTGAAGAAATCTTTAGACTCCTTCTTGACAATCATATGAAAGGTCAAGCAAACATATTCTAATTTTCTATTGATAATGTTTTCCAACTATTTTCCCTTTTTTATAAATAGGTGATTTTAATGTCCTTTTAAAAACTTTTGTAAAACCAACAAAACTCTATTTTCCTGCAAATGTTTCATTTACATTGCTCGAAGTGTGCTTGTGAACTCTCTATGGTATATGTGTTAATACAGGTTTTATTAATACAGTCTGCCTTTTATTTTGCTTCAGTGTGAAAGATATATATTCTTTTTGTTTAGCTTCACTTTGTACAAAAATAGACTTTACTTTTTATTAGAGCCACAGGTTCACAGCAAAATTGAGTAGAAAGTAGAGAGATTTCCCATGTTACCCCCTGCCACAGGTTTCCCCCACTATCAACATTCCCCCAGAGTTACAATCAATGAACCTACACTGACAGGTTATTAACACCCAAAGTTCATAGTTTGCATTTTAGGGTTCATGCTTGTGTTGTATATTTTATGGGTTTGGACAGATGTATACTGACATGAATCCACCATTACAGTATCATACAGAGTAGTTTCACTGCCCTAAAAATTCTCTGTGCTCTGCCTGTTCCTCACTCACTCCCATCTAACCCCAGGCAGTCACTGATCTGTTTACTTACTGTGTCTATGGTTTTGCCTTTTCCAGAATGTCGTGCAGTTGAAATCATACAGTGTGTGGCCTCTTCCACTTAGTAATAAGCATGTGAGTTTCTTCCATGTCTTCTCATGGCTTGATAGCTCATTGCTTTTTAAACCTGAATAATACTCCATTGTCTAGATGTACCACAGTTTATTTAATCTATTCATGTGCTAGAGAACTGTATCCTTTTTTAATATATTCAAAGATACAATTAGGAAACAGGCAGAATGCACTGTTTACGATCCTAGTTAAAAACTACCTTATTTGTCTTCATTGTTTATTTCTCTAGGAAAAGGAATAAGAGTTGCCCTTGCCATTTGCTATTCTTTAAAAAATCTTATTTGGTGATATGTCCCCTCCTGTTCTATACTTAAGAAACTACTCAGAAAAAATTATCTAGGTTTGATGGGTGAACTGACAAAATGTAAATAAGGGAGCTGGAAATAATTTGTATTGATGTCTGTTTCCCTCAAAACTTTGGATTTCCTCCACCACCATCCCTCCCCCTGCCCATGGAGAGTTTAAGCTTCAGGGACCTAGTTGTTTGGAAGATGGAGTTCCTGGGCCCTCTGACTACAATAGTCACCTATGTGATTACAGATGCTCCTTGATTTACGACTGGGTTTCTTACATCCCAGTAAACCCATTGTAGGTTGAAAATGTCTTAAGTCAAAAATGCATCTAGTACCCCTAACCTACCGAGCATCATAGCTTAGCCTGGCCTACCTTAAACGGGCTCAGGACACTTAGCCTACAATTGGGCAAAATCATCTGGCAGCACAGTACACTGTATAGTATCAGTTGTTTACCCTCGTGATTGAGTGGCTGACTGGGAGCTTTTTGGAACTGTGGAATCGCTGCTGCCACCCAGCATTACAGAGAAAGAGTATTGTAGCTCATATCACTAGCTTGGGAAATGTTCAAAGGTTGAAATTTGAAATATGATTTCTGCTAGGTGTGTATTGCTTTCGCACCGTTAAAATCTACTCAAGCCAGATTTCAATCACGTGTCCCTTTCCATGGTTTCTGGTCATTCGCAGACTCTCTCTAAGAAGACTACTCTTTAAGAGTAGTTTGATAATCTGAAACTGGAATAGCCCAGCAAGCTGAAATGTGAGTGCTAATACGCAGAAGATATCTTTGAGCAAGAAATGAGGAATATTCGAAGTTACCCAGTAGTTTTCTCTTAGTTTGTCAAAGAGACATAGCTTCACGTTAAAACTTGGAGTGGAGGTTGGTTCTGGGTGGTTTTAAATAGCTGCACAGATAGAATTAAGCAAAAAACTTGGAAAGCGCACATATTCTTCTTTTAAACTTTAAAACTGGAGCATTCCTGGGGAGCATCTGATCTTCTAAGAGAGAATCTTTTACCAACAGAGACTCATTCAGATCCAGATCATAATTTGGAGGGAGGGTAACAAGGGCAGAGGCTGGTAACATCCCACCTCGTCACAGTGAATACTGGAAGACCTGATCTCTGCACCTTTTCTACATGTAATTATTATGGTCACAGGCTTCTCTTTCAGATATTTTTAGCTTTTACAAAGCCTAGATTTGAACCTGTCTTTGAATCTTTATTCTCTTGAGACTGAAATCTTAATCCAGTGTTGTGAGACAGATACTTAAACTCATTCAGCATGTAATTCCTGTCATGATTCATGTACATTTCCCTTGAAGTTACTGAAATGTGCCATATTTTTATGTCTTCAGCTAGGAGGTGTATGAATACCACCTGATTCAGAAACTGAAAATGGTTCTGAAATGTTTCCACATTGCTCTTAGGGCCTTTGTCTTCATCACTGGTGGATTGCAGAAGAAAATTTCTTTAATTAATCACCCATGTGGGGGGAAAAAGGAGGAGTGGCCATTTGGACACAGTTCACAGGCCAGATAACTGGTGACAATGAAAAGCAGCCACAGTTTCCTTTTCCTCCTTGACAGATGGGACACATGGGTTCATTCGGCATAATCACAAGCATTGGCAGGCTCACAGGTCTAAAGAAAATTCCTGGGTTTTTATGGAATAGAGATCAAAACTCTGCAAGGAATGGTGAAATTTTCCTATGAGGAAAGACTAAATGAGAGTTCTAAAGTTTCCAAAAAAGAAAAAAAAATGAACAGAGAATATTAGCTTATATGTGGTCCCAAATCCTATAGTTCTGACCTACATACCTCAAAAAGGATGATCCTTAAAGTTTAAAGGGGAATTTGAGGGTAGAGTAAAGATAACTAGTATTTTACTTATAATTTAATACTTGCACAAGTTGCTACAGGCCCGAGGTGTAGACTCGACGGTTTTGTGTTGTAGGTGATAAGGGCTACCCACCGCTGGAAGAACAGTCCTCGCCAAGGCTGGCATTTCAGCTGTCCATGACCCTCAAAGGCGTGGTTTTGGCTATTCAACGTGACATTCTTTCTCTTTTCTCGAATGTCTTCAATCTTCCCTGCAATCAATATCTGTTGGTTTCTGGGGAGTAATTGTGAAACCACCAGGAAATGCTGTCAGGAAGGCTCCTTGGCATTTATAATAAAAGTCGTACTCAGTAAAGATGGTTACTACGATTTCATATTTTGGGTAAACAGGTGGGAAGCCACAAGATCAATATCTTGGGCCAGAGAACAGTTCCCCAGGGCACTGGTGCCTCGACAGTAGCCACCTTCCAGAATCCATGAGTCTCTTGATAGGCCTGAGTTAGGTCCCTGTGTGTCATGAGCAATAACAGTTGTGAGCAGAGAGAAGTGTCCTTGAGAGGTGAAGTAGAATAGCTTTACCCACTGTGCCCCTGCAGTGCTTTTAGACAGCAAGCCTCTCCTCCCTCCCATTTCGCAAGTCATTCTGAGAACTCCCAGAAATACTATGCATATGAAATAATTTCAATTACTGTTAATATTATTTTCTACTCATGTCTCATCTTATGTGGCATAAGTATGTGATGATATGTGCAGTGTCAGTTCAGATTTCTAGTGGGAAACACTGTGAGGAGCTTGATGTTATCCCCGGAGGTCTTTGTGCTCGATGTGGGAACCTGCGAATGTGCCCCCCGACCTTGCATCACCTGCTTTCCTGGGCTTCCTGGGGAGTGAGCTGGTGCCGTCACCCGATAGAAGGGGTCACTTTCTTTTCTTAATTGGCCAGAAGAGTGGTGTGGGCTCCTCTGGATTTGAAATAACAGGTTTTGATCCCCAAGGCAAGTGGTACCTTTTCTATAAAACCGTAAAACTCGGGACACAATACAGTTACAGCCACTGTGGCATCGCAGAGCACAAATTATAAATCACTCTTGCATCCTTCAGGTCTGCACTACACACACCTTATCCAAACCCCTGTCAGACCACCACCAACAAACTCATCTGCTTATTGAGAGCAGAACCTGTGCCCTACTGGTTGTTCTATCTCTAAGTGCTGATGTAGCACCTGGCATTTCCTGGAATATAGCAGGTGCTCAGGAAATATCATCTGGGTGGTGGTAGTACTGATGAAAATATTATAAAGAATTTTTACTGGTTTGGAGTCTCAGAAAAATATTCCCATCCTTTTTTTGTATTTTTAATTGTATGATCTTTCCAACCAATAGAATTTTAGAAATTTAGGTGCCTTTTATTTTGATTATTTAGGAAGAAATAAAGGTGGCTCTCAATTCATCTAAGGAGTCTGCCATTGACATAGAAGGGAGGGTTGTGGAAATGATGTGGACAATACTTCTATTACTGGGTCCCCTTCAAAATGGAGGCTAGGAATAAATCGGTGCAATATTACCCCGTCTTCTAAAGGTGGTAGCATTGAGAATAGAGGTTTGGTTGGCTTAGCTGTAACTGTTAGAGGTCTGTTAAGAGATGCATTTGTCAAGTGTGTAAAAAGTCTGTTGGTCTCCCTTAAGGCCAAATTTAGAAATGCTATCTGTCTTAGTCCAGATGCCAGCATTTCACAGCTACCCAAAAGGATGTGGGAACAAAAAAATTACAGGTGCATTTGGTTAATTATGCCCTTTACTTAACTTAATTGCAGGCTCAGCCAGCCAGGTGGTCATTATTTTGATTGGTCTAATTAGTCAGATGTGTTCACAAGCAGCTGCATGCAGCATTCTGGGCAGGTTCAGAAAAGGCACATTAAAGAAAGTCCAATTGAAGCCTTTTCAGAACTTGTCCTCAGATGCATAATGAGTTCTTAACTAGTATTATTAATGACATAAACACTTAAAGTGCCATGATGAGAGTTTAAGGAGAAAAAGAAATGGAAAAGGTCCATTAGTAGCCAAAGGACAACTCTGAACAGTCAGTGCAGGATGGGCGAGTGGTTTCTGGTTCAGCCATTGATATAACCATCTTATCAAGTCAGAAAAGCAATCCAACCACCATTTTTGTGCATAGCATATGAAATAATGTCTTCTCTTTCATCTGTTAATAAAAACAAAGTCTTACTGCATTTTTATAAGTTGGCATTGGAGGCATCTCAAATGTGCGGTGCTCAGCATAGATAACTGTGTTCCTCAGTAAGCTCTTTAAATCATCAGGATAGAGATTGCTCCAACCCCTTTTGTACAGTCGTGTAAAGCCTGCAACACTTTTAAAAAGGGAAAAGTCACCCCTGAAGAAAACAGAAATTTATCCTGCAGTAGTCAGACCGGGATGTACTCGAGAAGCCTTCCCAGAAGAAAACCTTTGTGTGATTAAGATACTGTCAAAGGCTCGATTTGCATCTCCCTGCCACCAGGTCCTTACGTCCTGGCCGACCTCCCATTAGTTTAGACTTGGCTGCTTTTTCCAAACTTCCGTTTTTCCAGCTGTATGTGTTTTGGGTAATTGCAGCATGTTTTCTTTTCTCATTGAGAGCAGGAAAAGTTCCCTTGGCTACTTTGGGAGGGAACGGTGGGGCCTGTGCTCTGACTGACTGACTGACTCTGGGGGGGGACGGCGGTGCCTGTGCTCTGACTGACTGATGCTCTGGTTTTGTTTCTGTTTAGATGAGTTCTGGTTCTCCGATGGGTCCTTATCGGATAAGTCCAAGTGTGCAGATCCTGGCCTGATGCCCCTTCCGGACACAGCCACCGGATTAGATTGGTCCCACCTCGTAGACGCTGCACGGGCTTTTGAAGGTAAAGACTCGCCACCGCCAGGCCTCATCCCTTACCCCGGGGAGTTTTTTCTGCAGGGCCTGTGTGGCGTTTTAGGGAAGGTGTCTCTGTCTTAGATGGTCCAGTTCAAGTTTTGGATGGCTTGCCATGTTGTATGACGGAAACAAGCCAGGAAAGGCCTGGGCTATGACTGTGGATGCTTCCCAAGGGAAACCATGGCATTTACTAAGATGAGCACCAGGCAGGGACCCAGAATCTGAATTCTAGTTTGGGCACCAGCCGTGACCTGGGTGGGACTAGCCACTTGTCCCCTTTGACCTCTCTTTTCCTATCTGACAAGCAGAGGTAATCTTATAGGACACGTGTTGTATCTTTCCTCGCAGTGTAACAAGATGAGATAGGAGGGGAGGCCCTTTAGGTTAGAGCTGCTGGACGTAGCCAGACAAGCTTGGGGTGGGGGCCTAGAGACTTGGCATGAACACAGACTCTGGCATGATTGCTGGACCCTCACACAGCCTGTCCACCCATCTAGGCCTCAGTTTCCTTCTCTATAAACGTAGGTGGGATTAGAGAAGCCAGTCTCTAAGAGCCCTTACAGCCATCACACTGTGTTATGTCATTTTTGTTGTGACTGTTAGAAGGTTGAAGCTCCCCTTAGAGGACACCTTTTTTCCAACTTGCTGATAAAGGTAGACAGAGCAAGGCAGAAGCTTGCTTGGGTCTCCCTGGCATCCTCAGGACCTTATAGGTGATCTGGTGTAAACCACTGGCCCCCAGGATCATGACTTTGACCTTTTGCTGCTACATTCGCGCAGTGTGTTTTCATGATGGCAGGTTACTGCCCTTGGGTACCTGGCAGCTAGAACTAACAAAAGAGGCAGGGTCATTTTAGCAGGGGCTGTTTTATCGCCTGCCCTCTCTGAGACTCTCCTGGTGTAACTGAGTCACAGCATCCTAGTGGCACTCAAGTCCACTGCAGCCCCTCAGGCCTGGGGCTTTTTATCTCTCACCTGCCTTCTTATTCTCCTCAGTCTCTGGTAGGTCAGCCCCCAGCACCTGTGACATCAGACCTCAGGAAATAAAATCCAGCTCTTTTCCCAGTTGGGCAGGTGCATTTTGAAGTCAGGCTGTGGAAGGGCAGGGTCTGTTGCTTTCACTGCTCATTACCTCGGTTAGAGAAGCCTGCCTGTGGCTTTGCTCTAACAAGTTGGTGTCAATGCCCCTGGTCCTGAGCATCTGGGAGAGGAGTTGGAATCACCCTTAAGTTAATTCAGACACCAGGCAAGGAGATAAAAGGAAACTTACTAGGAAGAAACATCTGTAGCATGAATGTGCTCCCTTGTTGTAAGGAGCAAGACTGCTTTTGGGTTCCCTGCTTCACAAAGCACTTGCTCCTTGTAGAAATTTCCGAATGGCCCTGTCTGCTGGTGCTGAGGCCCTCATTCTCTAATGTTAACAGAAATTAGTTAAACATTGTGGAAGCCCCAGGCCTGTGGCCCCATTGTTTCCTGGAATCTCTGTGCTTCTAGTGCTGGCATGGACGTGACCCAGCAATGGAGCACAGGAACACTGTTTTTATCTCTGTCCAAAAGCAACCCAGGCAGCAGATAACAGCATTTTCTCTGGCATGTTGTTTACACACTACATTCTCCCACTCTGACCAGATCTTACTGTCCCTAGGAGAGTATGAGAGCATCCATTCCATCCTCTTTGTACCCCTGCCGTGTAAATACCTGCAGAATACTTACCACACTGAATTGTGTTTCATTCACATGTCTATCTCTTTGTGTGAGGTGATGAATTTCTCAAGGGAAGGCTGCTTATTTTATTTATCTTATCTTTATTTATCAAGCACATACCAAGATAACCGAGAAGAGCTAGTACCAAGGAATAAATAGATATTAAATACACATGGTTCTGTGCAGCCTAAAGCTATCCCAACTCATAGCGTACTTTGTGACCTCTGAGATCCTCTGTATCTACCCTCATTTGTGTCTTTGATTGGTTCCCTTCCACCCCCTTCAGATCATCCTTCAGAATAAAATCACTGCTGTAAAATGGATTTTTTCAGAGAGATAGAGGAAGCAAAATGATGCATGCAGTTTACTGACTGAATCATCAGCCAGGCATCTGAGTCATAATCGCAGCTCCACTGCCAGGCTTTGGGCCTTCTGACAGGTCACTTAACTATTTTGACATATATACTTTGTGCAACGCTCTTCCAAATCCTTCACAAATATTAATTCAGTGAATGTTCAACATTAATTCTCTGGGACACGTGCTTCAGTCTTCTCATCTATAAAATGATCTTTGCCCAAAGAACTTGTAAGGCTTCTTCTAGTCCTAAGTCTCCAGTTCTGTGGTTCTGTTCCTGAGGGAGTATTTCTAAGCTGAAGTAAGAGTATGGATTGTAATTAGCACAAAAAGGAGAAGAGCATGACATGGAGATTTCTTTTAGCCAGGACATCCAGATGTATTAATGCCTAAATGAAACAGAAAAGAATGTGGGATTCTGTTTGCCTGAGGAGAAGACTATCTGACCTTTAACCTAGGTAGGTTATCTGACCTTTAACATTGGTAGAAAAAATAATATGGAAAATGTTAATGCCATATTTAAAAATGTCAGTAATTTTTGATGCAACTGTAATATCCCATGGTGAAATAGTAATCAGCTTATGAAAATTCAGTTGAGAATTTGCAACTCCTTTGGCTAATCAGATTCTCTTGTATCAGTGTCACTTCAGTTTATATTCCAGCATCCTGCCACACTGTGATTAGGAGTTGCATGGTGGTGACAGGGTATGATGATAGGGTCACCTTAGCACTTTAAAGAGAAATGTCTTCTAGATAGTCCAGTTGCCCTGCTCATGACTTTATATTTTTGTACCAGTTTTCAAAGCCATTTCTGAGCTAGAGTAAACGTTATGAAGAAAAGATAGTCTTAAAAATGTCCATGTGTTTGTTTATGTCATTGTTACAAACTAATAAAGGCAGTTCAAAATAGCTTACAGAGTGCAGACTCCTCTGGACTAATCCTGCACCCATACTTTGACATCAGCAGTCAGCACATCTGAAAACAGGCTTTTGAAAATGGAATCTATCTGCCTATTGGATTGAGAGCCCATGGCCCTTATAAAATCCACTAGTGTAGTTGATTCCTAGCAGACTGCCTGCCCACCATTGATCCACCTCGCTTATGCTGCATGTTTCAGCATATATGTTCACCTTTGTTTAAGAGCCAAAGTTGACACTGGACACATGAGTTTAAGAATTTAGATTTTACTATACCATTTGAGAATAGAGCAGAGGCACCAAATTAATCTGCCCAGTCATGGCTGCTTAAATAGGTTTAAACTCTGTTAGGACGAAGAACATAAGGTAGCCAATATGGTTGTGGGTGAGAGACACCAGGCGTTCTGTGCACAAGCACTCAGTAAGTTCCCTCCAGAGAGGAGGAGTGTTTCTAGACCACATTGCTGACCGCAAGGCAATGAAAATAGAATTAAATAAGAAGAATAGAAGCAAAACACAAACTCTAACCATTTGGAACATTTTAAATATGACTAATAATAATTGTGCTGGCAATAATTAAAGAATATAACAGGAACAATTTTTTTAAATGGGTGATGATGAAAAATATGCTATTTATTAAATCTGGACTATCACCAGAAAGTGAGTAGTTCTTAAAGAAAAATGTTTCAGAAACATTTATTTCAATGAAAAAAGTAAAAATTAACTAACTTAACAATACTTCAAAAAGATTCCACAAAAACTGTGAAGGAAAGCACAAAAGGAAAGAAATGAAAAA
This sequence comes from Lepilemur ruficaudatus, assembly GCA_963574885.1. NCBI lineage: Eukaryota > Metazoa > Chordata > Mammalia > Primates > Lepilemuridae > Lepilemur > Lepilemur ruficaudatus. The sequence continues at coordinate 13,109 of CAUYRT010090106.1, read as the reverse complement.
AGTTTTAAAAAAACAACTGGCAAGTGAAATTTCACTGTAATTTATAAATAAAATCAATATTGTTTTTCTTTGAATGTTGATAAACCAATAGCAAATTTGATCCAAAAATTGAAAAATACAAATGAACCAAATAAGAAAAGAGGGTAAGTTAACATAAGAGAAAGGCAGTGGGTCTGAGCTGTGCAGGCTACCTACAGAGGGCACTGGGCTCTGCCTTACCCCTCAAACCCCAGACCAGCTGCAGTGACTAGTTATTACCTCCAGGTTAGGAAGCCTCTCCCTGGCCTGGGTTATGGAGACCTCATGGTCATTTAGGGTCTTTAAGTCCCCTCAATAATGCAAACCAGGCCAACCTGAGCCATGAAATCTAGTCAAGATAAGACTCTGCCTTACTCAACAACTTGGTTCCCTGTAAAACCAAGTGTGCAAATGTATAGTACTAGGAATTAGCTATAGAGGTTGAAGGAAACCTGTCAAAGCACAATCTACGAGATGCAAGCTCACAATTCCCTCCTCAACTCGCTACAGCACATACACCCTTGTGCTTGGCTGACAACAGTTGTGGGGCTTTTCATTCACACCACAGTCATTTTTTGTTTTTATCCTAATGTTATGAGATGATGCACTTGATCACTTAATGTTCTGCAGCTCTTTTCGGGCTTCTTGGCTGATTTCTTCTGCACAAAATACTGCTACACCAGCCTAACCTCCACCCCCAGCCCCGTGTGGATCTCAGCCCTCTAAATTGTCTCATTACGTGTTCTCTGGGTGACATTTTAAGGAGAGAGAGAGATTTTAAAAATTCCTAAGGAATGCCAAACAGCAGGTATATAGGAGTAAATCTGGTGAATAAGGTAATTAGCTTATTTCTTGCAAGAAAATGAGGGGAGCATAAGAAATAGTCAAAAGGCCAAAGTATGGCGGGCCTGGAAAAAGTCATCCAAGAATATCCCCAAATCCCTAATATTACCTGAAGCTAGTAAGTTTACAGTTAATTGTTTTTCAGAATTTCAAAGAATAATGCTGTCCGTGTATACCTTTTTCTTGAAATTCAGTAGTAGCCTTCTTACATGTTATGATTCTTTTCTGATACACACAGAAAAAAATAATCACAAGACAATCTCAGTCTTTAATGTTGGTTTGAGAAAGCCTAGATGAAATTCAGTAGTAAATTGAAAAGAGTATTCATTATTACTGGCATGAGTTTAGCTGGTTTACTAAAAGAAATACTTTATAATAAGTTACGGTAGGTGAAGGAATTAAAAGTTATATCAATTTCAAAGAAATAGTATATCTAATAGAATTAGGACCTATTTCTACTAAAATTTAAGATTTGAGAGATACCTCCTAAGCCTAATCTCTTTATTCCAAATAGTCACATACTATTTAATAGAAACATGTTTATAAGCATATCCCTTAAGCCCAGAAACTAAACAGGTTTTCTCTTTATGACTATGCCCTATAATTTTGTAGTGCAATTGTTGACATTTAAGCAAGTAATGCAAAGAAAAAAGCATAAATGTTGAAGATAAATATACATATATATTTTTTAGAATGGTTCTATATATAGAAAATATGAAAGGTCAGAAAGAAGTTATTATAGATTATAAAATAAAGTAACTAGATTAAGATATTTTAAAATGTATTTTTACATTTTCATAAGCACCATTTCAAAGCGTTGTTTATTTTTTTAGTTATCTATTTCTATGTAAAAAACCACACCAGAATTTATGGCTAAAAAGCAATGGCTTTATTTCTCATGATTCTGTGTGTTGGCTAGTCTTAGTTGGGTGATTCTTCTGCTCCATGATATTACCTGGAGTCACTCATGCAGTTGTATACAGCTGGAGTTCAGCTGGGATTGGAGCATTAAGGTCACTTCACTCACCTCATATATGTGTCTGGAGTGGCTGGGGTCTAGCTGGACCCGTGTCCCCCTCAGGGTAATTGTACTTCTTCACACTGGGCTTAAAAAATCAGAACAGCAAAAGCAGAAGCTCTGTGATCTCTTAGGGCCTGGTCTTGGAAGTCCCAGAACATTATATTCACCACAATATATTTAGGTCACAACAAGTCACAAGGCCAGCCAGAGTCCAGCAGTGGGGACATGGACTCCACCTCTTGAGCAGGTTGGCATGTGCATACAGGGAGGCAGCAGCTGTTGGCAGCCATCTTTGCAGACAGCCTTCCACTGTAACAGGCATAAGATACCCTAGATATAGCAGCAAGATCAAATTATATATTCTTTGGGAATTAATCCATCTTCAGAATTATGATGAGAGAATTCCAAGAAACACTTCAGTAACTAAAAAATCTTAATGTAAGTAAGGATAGGAATGGGTAGAAAGCATTATAGTAAAGATGACAGTCTTTCCTGAATTAATTTGTAGAATAAGTGCAATTTTAAGTCAGATATCTACCAGATAAGTTAAAGAAGTTAATCGCATCCATTTGGAAAATAGTTACACAATATTCAACCAAAATATCTATAATAAATAAGTCATAATTAAAGCAGCATAATAATGATTCAAAAATGGGAATAGGAACTTTTGAAGAAAAATAAAGAGCTCAGACAGAAAATATGAATGTATTTAAGAATTGGGAAAGGAGTTTATGTATTACATTGGGATTGGGGTATTAGAAAAGTCAATTTTAGAAAAAGTAAAAGGAAGATTACCATTTTTGAAGCAAGGTTATGCTTTAATTATGGAGTAGTGAAAGAACATTCAAAATGTAGTATGACCAGATGAAAATATTTAAATATTTAGACCTTTTATGAACCTAAAAGAGAACATTAAAATGAAAAGGGAAATATTGGACTATAGGAAAAGATTTGTAATAAATGTGATAGGTAAAACCAGGATGTCTAAAGTACATAAAGGAACTTACCCAGCAAAAAACACCAAATCCACAGTAAACAAATGTTCAAGCCATAGGGATACACAGTCCACAAAAGAGAAACACATAATAAATAAATAGGTAAAAAATGTTCACCCACATGTATGAATTTAAAGGATAATGAGCTACCAGCTCACACCTTTTGAACGTGAAGAACGATGCAAAGGCTCTAGGAAGCTATGAAGAATACTTACAGCTCATATCATTATAAAGATTATATAGTGATCCATCTTTTTGTTCAAGCAATATGACAATATGTAGTTTGTGCCAGAAAACTGTACCTACCCTTTGACTAGAAATCCAGTTCCTGAGAATTTGCAGACAGGAAATTATTCAAAAAAATAAAAAAGCTATAGAGAAATAAAAAATATAGAAATATGCAGCATTATTAAAAATGAATTAAGGGGTCACTAAACAGGTAACCATTCTCTACCTGAAAAACTAAATGTCAAGGCCGGGCGCAGTGACTCACGCCTGTAATCCTAGCACTCTGGGAGGCTGAGGCGGGGAGGATCACTCGAGGTCAGGAGTTTGAGACCAGCCTGAGCAAGATCGAGACCCCATCCCTACTAAAAATAGAAATTAGCTGGACAACTAAAAATATATATATAAAAAAAAATTAGCCAGGCATGGTGGCGCATGCCTGTAGTCCCAGCTACTTGGGAGGCTGAGGCAGGAGGATTGCTTGAGCCCAGGAGTTTGAGGTTGCTGTGAGCTAGGCTAACGCCACGACACTCTAGCCTGGGCACCATAGCCAGATTCTGTCTCAAAAATGAATGAACGAATGAATGTATGTGTGTATGTATATCAAAAAATCCAAAGTCCTTCACAGGTCCAAGAAGGCAAAGGTATTATAATTTGGGTGCCACGTGCCCCTGCTGGCAGCCCAGGCCTCCTGACTCCCCCATACTTTGAAGGTCTGGCTGAGTCACATTTTAGACTTTGTTATAATGTATGCAATTCTTTTGTTTAGTAGGGGACAAGATATGCCCTTTGCACATCAGAATTCCTAAGTAAAATTGAAGATCTATCTAGTACAATATGATCATCATTTTGCAACCCTGCAGTGCTTATCATGTCCTTTCTTATGCAGAATAATTAACAGCTTTCATCTCCCCTCAAGCATGGTGATGGGAACAAACCCAACTAGAAACCGCCTGTTAGTCAAACAGTGAAGCAGAAGAAGGGAGGTGGAATCTCTTCAAAAGTTAAAAGTTTTAAAGTATAATAGTTCTCCTTAATTAAAATGTCAGGAGGCAATTGGTGTATTCTTGAACATTTGCTGAAGGGATGATGTTAACAAGCATCAAAGGCAAAATTACCAACTTAGTGATCTTGGACTCTGGATTCAATGTCTTCACCCCGAGAAGGCCTGTCCTCCTCTCTAGATTTCCACCCTATCCCCACTGGTGATGACAGTCATCTTCCCATAGCCGTTTGGGTGCTAGGATGTGTGTCTGCGCTGTGTGTAAGACACTCGCAGAGTTAACAACGCATACCAGGCACCACTACGGGAATGAAATGTTCCACATACGCGTATTTTCCAAAAAAAATAGAAATCTATATTTTTAATTTATTGTGTTCCATGTCCCCTTGGTTTCCTAAACAGAGCATAATCATCAATTTTTAATGATGATAATTTTTTCAGTTCTGAAGCTCCATCTTAAAGTTGCTAAGGTTAAGATTATTGATATTTGACCACTGTGTGTGTGTGTGTGCGCGCGCGACCATAAACAAAATGTAACATACTGGTAATGCCCAATGGTAACATAATTAGCAGCGGGGGAAAAAAGAAATCTTTGCCTATTACATAGATGAAAAATGCAAAGTCAAATTTAATATAGTAAATTGACTTAAATTATCTCAAAAATAATTTAAAATGTTTTAGGTCAACACCAATAGTTGTGTTTTAAATAAAGAATAATGTCAGGGCTTTTTCTTATGAATTACTCAAACGCTGATTCTAGACCATGATCTTTCTACATGTTTTGATGGGCTGCCAGAGGCCTAAACCAAAGTATTTTATGTTGAAATTAGTACAGTGTAGCCTTTTTTTTTTTTTTTTATTTCCTGGCAGTTGGTTAAGTCAGTTTCTGCAATCCAGTAAGCACCGGTGTCAGAATCAAAACCTTTCATTTTCTACATGTAGCTACAAAGCCCCACCTTGTCTTTAGTTTATAGTTCTAGCAAAGACATATTGGAACAGCTTTGTTTGTGGAAACAGGTTTAGTTTAATCTGGCCTCATACTTGTGTGTCCCATATGACAAGTATCTGGCACATGCACTGTTGTCCTATTCCTCACCCTTGGCAGACATAATGAGTTGATCAGACTTGGCCTTATGTTCTTAGTGCTACAGGCAGCTCCAGGGGGCTTATGGGAGTTATTTGGAATCAACTGTTTTGCCATCTCAGTCCTAGATTGATACGGAATAGTCTGTTGACTGTTCATCTTCTTGTTTAGGGCTAAATGCACTAAAATAAGAAACTGACATGAAAATATGATTTCATAAAAGATTATTTAAAGGGGTCAGGTGTAGTAGCTCATGCCTGTACTTCCAGCACTTTGGGAGGCTGAAGCAGGAGGTTCACTAGAGGATAGGAGTTCAAGACCAGCCTGAGGAACATAGTAAGATTCCCACCTCTACCAAAAAAAAAAAAGTCAGGCATGATAGCACACACCTGTAGTCCCCACTACTCACATGCTGAGGCAGGAGGACCACTTGAGCCCAGGAGCTGGAGGTTGCAGTGAGCTATGATCCAGCCTATCTTTTAAAAGAAATTAAATAAAGATTATTTAAAGGGGTGGATTGTTTCACGAGTCAGCCATGTCCTGTGACCTACCTTAGCCGGATCTGTTTGCACAGGAAAGAACCGGGGGCAGAAACCGGAACAGGCTGCACATGTGGCGTGTGGGTGGCTGGATCTGTATTGACTCTGTGTGTGTGAAGTTCATACTCCTGTGCCGCCTTTTCTGATGGTTTTCTTTGGGCCATTGGTTCCATGTTAGTAATCACTGGATTACTGTATACTTATCACCGAAATAAGCTGGAGGGGCATAAAGCTTCCACTGGAAACAGTCACTAAGATTAGCTATTTTACAAAGTAGTTTAGCGTCTGTACTTAATCAAATAGCATTTGCATTTCAACCTACCAAGCTTTTCAGATCCAAAGCAAAATCCTTTTTGTGGAGTTACATTGCTGGCAAAACTCTGCTTTTGGCTTCTTGCCTCCTGACCAGTAGGACCTCGTTTCTCCCCAAAGAACATCTGAACGGCTGTCCGTAGCAGGTTCTGTTGCTGTCAAATATGTGGGTATTTTATCAATTAAGGTAAAAACAGATGAAGCACACCGAGATGTTTCCACCAGGCATTTAGATGTGACCACCAGACCCAAATATACTAAGAAAGATAGAAATATAACTGAGTTATCGCTGGGTTGCATAAAGAGAGAATGAGTCAGTGGAACTCTTTTAAAAGGTGATAAAAGTAAACTGTATTTTTTCTTTTGACCTTCCTTTTTACCCAGTAGTTGAATTCACTGTGGAAATAAGTTACAGCTCCTGTTGATTTTTTAAGTGTCATGTGTCCCCTTATTTGGGGCCCTCACAGAACAGGGTGTTATGTTAAACACTACAGCAGCCCAAGCCTCCCCTGCCAGCCCCTAGAGCAGCTGAGCTCCAGCCAGGATCCCCTGCGTTTCTTCCCCTCCTCTGCCATGCACATTGCATCGTGTGCACAAGTGGGCAATGCCCAAGTTACGCTGTTAATCTTCACTGAATTGCAGAGTATTTCATCATATGCAAAACCCTACTATTCAGTGCCAAATTGGTAACATGATTGTGTCTCAGGAATGTATATTTACAAAATGTTCATCATCTACATTCGAGGACTTGACACGTGGAGAGTTGCAGAAGGGTTGGTTGAGGTCATCTGCGTGCCTGAGAAGGGACACATGGCTTCTCTGCATGACTGGAGAATGCCCTGTGCGATGGGTCGGTTGCTGGGTGGACTCAGCGTAACATCCACGAGGGCCCAGGCCTCTGTCAGGGCACCAGCCATGCCTTCAGCACCGTACCAGCGGCTTGAGCCCCAGCTTTCTTTCCTGCGCTCCTGGCAGTGTCGACATGGCCATCCTTCTTAATTAATTGGAAGTGTATGACCCTCCATAAACCAGACAAGCAGGTAGCCTCATTAGCAGGCTCATCCAGCAGCCAGAGGGAGATAGAGTGGGATAAATTAAGAACAGAGCACTCCTGACACAGCCCCAAGTGTGGTCTCCCCACCATGACTCCATTTGTATGAAAGGGACTGTCACAGCACTGACACGCCTCTGTGTCCCTCCAATTCCAGCTGTGCTTGCGTGTGTATGCTCAGAACCCAAGCAGAGACACCAGGAGATGGGGGGCACGGATCACCGCATAGATTGCTTGAGTCTCACTTCCCCGTGGTACAAAAGCAGGACTTTTTCTGCATGCCAGCCAGTCAGCATTTCCGGACCACTGTTCTTGGTCAGTGCTCAGCCCCAGAGCTGTGCCAGTCTGGTACCCGTTCTGAAGACCACTCTGTTTACTTTCCTACCCAGCTCTTGAAACATGAAATGCTACGTTCCTAGTGCTAAACAGAATAAGATAAGGCTTCGTAGGCATACTGATCATGGGTACTACTGCTATAAATACTGTGTCCGTCAGATCTCTTGTTAAGGGTTTCTAGTGAGATTACTCTTAGCTAATCTCTCACCGCCACTCTCTTTATGTTCATGGAGTGAGTCATTTAAGGAAACCCAAAATTGTGGTGTGTGCTCATAGTCGGATCCGTGTGTATGTGGCGTGCCACTTATCTTTGTTGTACGTTACAGCCCTGCTTCCAACCAGGACAGTTAAAACATGAAATGTGTCACCTCACCACGCTATTTGGTGTTACATCATACTGACTCTAGAGGACTTCCTCTGGTTTCTGTCTCGCTCACACACACACAAACACGTGCACACCCACTGTTTTACGTGGCCCCATTACATGGGCCTTATGTGGGCCCCGGAGATTCTCAAGTACAGAGAGATACTCCCGTTCATAGGAAAATTCTAAATCTTATTTCAGGTCTTGACTCAGATGAAGAACTTGGGCTGCTCTGTCACCACTCCTCCTATCTAGGTGATTGTCTGGGGCCGGTCGGTGGCTCCTCTACTCTGTAACCTTTTTTGTATCTTTCATGTGTCTGCACGTCTGCATGGGTAGTCATGCTCTGGGGGCTGGGGGTGCACAGGGGTACATGTGCCCTGGCTGTTCTGTCCCAAGAATGTTCTCCTGGTTTGGGGACAGCTTGAGGGAGAGGTCCCTGTCCTTGGTTCTGTTTATCAGCCGAGTCATCATGCAAGTGTTGTTCATGCATAACCAGCAGCTTTGGCATTTCTTGGGGTGTGGAAAGAAGAAAGCAGATTGGCTCTAGCAAATCCAGTATCTGCTAATAGTCCCTGTGGCTGTGATGTGCGTATGCCATGCAGCCCAGTGGGACAGCCAATCTCCATGCTTTCTCTCGTTGTCAGCAGCTTGCCTGAGTTTGTTTTTGTTTTGTTTCAAAACAGGGCAGTGACTGATTGGGGGAGGGTGAGGATTGTATTTAGCTATCACATTAATTTCCACAAAGAAACATTGCCTTGTGGCTGTTACTAACCCCTCTTTCTGTGTGTTTCTCCCCTCCCCAGACCAGAGGGTGGCATCCTTCTGCACCCTGACAGATATGCAACACGGACAAGACTTGGAGGGGGCCCAGGAGCTGCCCTTGTGTGTAGATCCAAGCAGTGGCAAAGAGTTCATGGACACGACTGGGTATGTGGCCCCCTCCCTCCTGCTCTCCCAGGCCAGCAATTAGCAGGAATTCAGCTCAGCCCCAGCCAGGCAGGAGACCCCATTCTACTGTGCCTTCCCCCAGCCCTGAGGAATCCAGAGAAGGGACTGAGGGGGCTTGCTCAGCCTCCTGCCCTGCTGGGGGAGACAGCACTGGGCTGCATAACTGTTCTGCCCATGGGCGGGTCCTACCAGCCAAGACCCATGACCCCACACCCACAGTGGCAAGCCTCACTGGCACAGAGGATGAGTGGGGGTCTCAGGGTCAGTGTCTGTTGCCTGGTTACTGCTACGGACACGGGGCAGGAGTACTTTGTTGATCAGCCTTCCACCTGCTAAGCCACACAGGTTGGCCTGCCAAGGGCATAATTCCTCCCAGAACCTGGTCCTTGGTCTGGCCTCATGTCCTCCATTGAAGTGTGTCAGAACATGCCATCCCATTGCCCTGTATTGATCCTCCCTGAAATGTGTGTTCTTTACCAGTGTCCTTGTTCCTAATTCCAGCTTCTGTATGAAGCGAGTCACTGTTAACTTGCGTGTTCACCTTGATAATGAGCCTCATAGTACGTTTATGATAGGGAAAGGCAAGCTGGGGAAATGCAATCCACATTTGGTTCCCAGAGCTTCATTCTGGTCTACCCTGTGTCGGTTGGCCAAACTAATTTAAATAATCTATCTTTTGTTTTCTTACCAACCTATATATCTGTAGAGATTCTGAATCCCTTTTTAAATCAGTAGCATCCCAAGATGAGTTTTCCACCAAAGCCGCAGTGTGGGCACTTTGCTAATCTGACGTAATTTATCACCTTGCTGGGCTGTAAGCACATGAAATAATTATTTAAGCTTAACAACAAAAATGCTGAATGAAATGTCATGACTTCCCCTCTCTTGAGTCTTTCTGATTCTGCCCTTCTTTGCTAGAGAGCGTTCTCCATCCACACTGACTGGCAAAGTCAACCAGCTGGAATTAATTCTCCGGCAACTCCAGACCGACCTTCGGAAGGTAAGAACACAGTCAGAACTCTTTCAATCAACCCCTTTTAACTTACTACAAATAGGTTGAAGAGACTCAGGAAAGAAAGCTGCCCTAAGCCAAAACCAATGGTAAATGGAAACAGACTCCCAAGGCCTGATTCCATTTTCTGACCTGCAGCTGATACAGTTTGTTCTGGGGTATGCAGGGACCTGGTGGATGTGATTCAGCAAGGACGAGCCCTCTGTGCAGACCAGCCAACAGTTGTGCCAACTCTCTGTGAGCTGACCTAAGATGGGTTAATAACCCTTCCTTTATTAAAAGGGAGATTCACTCAGTAGAATTTAGATTCAGTGAAAAGGCCGCACTCAAAGATCCAGAAGGCCACATGTGGGCTTGAGGCCACAGGTTCACCACCCCTGGCTGGTTGTTGCCAGAAAGCCTGGTCTCCGTGAGCTCTGTCCTCCCGCTGAGTCAGCTTCCCAGCCCTCAGGACTTCTCTACACATCAACCTGTGCACGGCTGGTCCTCTAAAGAAGTTAAACTCTTTTCTACGACTTTTCTAAACGACTTTTCTACCAAAGCCGTTTGGTCTACGGAGCACGTGTCATGCCGTCATTACCGTGCTGAGTAGCGTTTGGCTGTCCAAGGCAAAACGAAGTGGAGTGCAGTGGCCAGAGGGTATTGGGGCGAGGGTGTCGCAGGAAGGCTTTTGTCATGGTAGTTTGGTTTTTGAAGAAGGGAGAAATCGTAGCTGGTAGAATGGAGATGACGAGGAGGGTGAAGAACAAGGGAATGAAGTTCTGATCTGGTCACAGGGAGGGAGTTGGCCTTGGGTAGGAGTCAGGATCTTGCACGTGTGGATGCCAGAGTAGAGCAGCGTGCGTGTGCACGTGCATGCGTATGTGCGTACATGCGTCCACACACACATGGTACCGACAGATTGGTGGGCAAAGCTCTCTGCTGATTGTTTCTCGTTTTTCCAGACTGGGTGGTGGGAAGGAGCATGAGAGGTTTGAGCATCGAGCATGGGGGTAGAGTAGAGGCCATGTTGACATGGTGTATTTGGTAGACTGGCCAGACAAGGCTGAAGGCACATTTAAATTTGTACCATAAGTTAAAGTGATATCTGTTGGCTGAGTTTTGTGCTTTTCTCCAGCATGGGTGGCCAGCTGTCCCAGTTTGCCTAGGATGGAGAAGTTTTCTAAGATATGGAAATTTCAGTGCTAGAACCAGCAAAGTCCCAGGCAAGCTGGGATGGCTGGTCACCTTATCTGCAGCTGTAAGTGTAGAACAGTTGGAGAGTTGAATTTAACCAATATTAGGATTTAAACAGGAAATCAAGATAAGGACACAGACAAGGATCCTGGCATGTGTACACATGTGATTAAACTGAGCGCCCCTGAGTCTACACTAGCTGAGGAAAAATAACATCACTGCTGGGGGTTGCTGTTGATAGACGGTGAAAATAAGAGTAAGATTTGGTGGAGTAGATCATTTTTGGAAGAGTAGATACTGGAGAAATTATCTTTAAAAGACAAGGGATGGTGGTCAGGAAGTGGGAGCTTGAAACTGTTTTAGGAAGGGGTGCAGTTACTGGCAATGGCGAGGTATGGGATGTGGCCATGGGGCGGGGCTGAGGGAGGGCTGGGTTTATAGATCATCGAGAGGAGGAGATGGAGAGGCTGAACGCCAGAGTTGGATGGAACATCTGAGTGGATCCAAAATCTTCAACAAAGCAGCAGGAGTGGGCTGGGGAGAGAAGAGTGAACCAGGTTCTATTTACACTAACAATGGGAAGGGTCTGGGGATACAGTAGATAATTGCAATGAGGAGGGGCGTGGGTCCCATGACCCAATGGCATGTGTCTCAGAGGAGCTGGAATTGCAGGGGGAGCAGCAATCTGGACTGGGCAATGGGGGGTGTTTGCCTGCTAACCTCCACAGTGAGCTGCTGGGGACAGTGTCCTCGGGAGAGAGCCAGGGCTCACTTAGAGCATGGGGGTGAAGGGAATGTCAGAGGGGAGACGGGAGTGCAGAAGGTCTTCATGACAGAATACGAGTCCCGTGGGTCACAGTGAGAGGCTTGCAGGTCATGGAGAGCAGGGCAGCTGAGTCACAGCAGAGGTGCTCTGAGCCACATTGGAAGTGACTGTCACGGTGGTAGGGAATGACCAAGGAAAGTCAGGGCCAGGGTGGCCTGCCTCCCTACAGGGAAGTCAGTCACCAGCTCTCATTCAGGCCAATGGTGAGGCAGGTGGTATTGGGGAGGGCATCAGGAAACCTCAAGAGCAAGCCAGATGTGTCACTGCTGGGAACATCTCCTAAAAAGGCCACGGTCACCAGCTCACCCCACTCAACACTCTAGCACAGCACTGTGGGTGGTGTCTGGTTGGAGCTGACAGTCAAGTTAGACCCATTAAAAAAATACCAATTGTTATAATCTAACAGTGACCCTCCTCTCTATCTGGGGCAAGGCATCCCTGTTGGCACTAGGGAACTGAAGCTTGGGTTGGATAGTTTCATTACTGTATGTAGAAAACTCCAGATGCGATTCTTCTGAAAATGTTGATTATTTTTACATAATTTTTAATGGCAGACTTTAGAGGTCCCCATGGGAATATAATGTAGCAGGAAAGCTCCAGATGGAATGTAAGGCCGAAGTACTTATTTTATTATAAACATGTGTAACAGCTATTTAATACCAGTTTTGTATAGTAAGTAAGTTCTCTTGGAAAGCTCTATGCATTTGTCAAAGGGTATTATTACTTTTTTTTATTTCAGGAAATTATGAGAGTACAAATATTTTGGTTACATTTTATATCTTTGCCTCTCCCTAGCAAAGGTTAGAGGCTTGCCCTTCCCCTCCACAGTGCCCACCGCATCCCTCAGTTGTGAGTCTACCCCCCATCCCCCTAATCCCTGGAGAACACCACCACCATGTGAGCACCACAGTGTTAATCAGTCTGTACCAATTTGATGGCGAGTACGTATGGGGCCCATTCTTCCGATCTTGTGTCACCTCACTTCAGATAATGAGCTCAGGCTCAAACCAGGAAAATATAAGTGGTGCTAGCTCACTGTCGTTTCTTATAATTGAGTAATATTCCACTGTATACATATATCAAGTTTTAATAATCCATTCATGAATTGACGGGCACTTGGGTTTTTTCCACTTCCTTGCAATAGTGAATTGTGCTGCCATAAAGATTCGGGTGCAGATGTCTTTATTATAGAATGTCTCTTGCTGTTTTGGGTAGATGCCTCATAATGCTATTGCTGGATCAAATGGTAATTCTATTTTTAGCTCTTTGAGGAATCCCCAAATTCTTTTCCACAGAGGTTGCACTAATTTGCAGTCCCACCAGCAGTGTAAGAGTGTTCCTGTCTCTCCATAT
>CAUYRT010090105.1:0-26729 GCA_963574885.1 Lepilemur ruficaudatus | reverse complement strand
CTGTCTCAGCCTCCCAAGTAGCTGGGACTACAGGCATGTGCCACCATGCCCAGCTAATTTTTTCTATATATTTTTAGTTGTCCAATTAATTTCTTTCTATTTTTAGTAGAGACAGGGTCTCGCTCTTGCTCAGGCTGGTTTTGAACTCCTGACCTTGAGTGATCCTCCCGCCTCGGCCTCCCAAAGTGCTAGGATTATAGGCATGAGCCACCGTGCCCGGCCAGGGCATTTTATTTTTTAAAAAGTTTTTTAAATATGTTTTATCTGAGTTATCAGCATTATTTTTTATCGCTGTTTTTTATTTTATTTTAATTTTTAAAAAAATTTCAGAGTGTTATGGGGGCGCAAACACTTCGGTTACACAGACTGCCTTTGTGTAAGGGCATTTTAAACCATACAGAACCCTAACCAATCCTATACCATCTTTACTAATAAATGACCCTGATCAAACTTACAGAGCTTGCCGACCTCAGGAAGATCAGCGTGCTCAGGGAGGAGGGTGGACACGTGAGCTGACCCGGGTCCTATCTGTAAGTCACTGCCACCAGTGGGGACACAGCCCACATCGGGGAGTGTGTCACAGATGGCACAGGCCTCACCTGGCCGTCCACATACTCCAGCCACTGCAGCCCCAGGTTGGTGACGATCCTGGGCGTGCTGTCATCCACCGGGAGGACGTCTATCCGGAACTGCTGAGCGGCTGCCGTCCTCATCTGTGGGGGGGCCAGAAGAGACCGCGTCACTCGTGGGTACGGAAGGAGGGACGCCGGGTCCGCGATCTGCAAAGCCGGAACCCCCTGAAATCCAGTGATGTCGAGAGATTCGGAACGGGTGGCTGAGCAGCTTCCAGCCCTGTCGCCACTTAGCAGGGAGATCGCTGACCGGTGACACGAGAACAATCTGGAAGAACAGCAAGAAGCAGGCGGCGCTCTTGCTGGAATGTCACCTGCTACGGAAGCCGGTTTCCACACACCCGCAGTTCAACACGCCCCTGAGACGGAGCCATGAACAGAGAGAGCACTTCCTTTCAGTAACCCTTGTTAACTTTTCACGAGAGGCTGACAAAAGTCAACATCAAAATGCCAATGTCAGAAATCTCCACGTGGGAATATGCCAGACGTGGAAGGTTTTCATGGGAGAGATTTTCTTTTTCTCTTTCCTTGTTTTCGTTGCTGCTGTTTAAGGGAGAGCTACCCGTCTGAGGGACAGGGAGGGAGAAAGCGGTAACAAAGCATTGCGGTAGTAGTAACAAGGAAGTGTACAGTCCCATCCACACAGAGACACACACACGCAACGCGCATTCAACACGCGTGGTTGGTCGGACCCAGCACCACGCTGTCCCTGAGTGGACACTGCAAGCCGGAACACAGGGCACACGGTGCTGGCTTTTCCCTCTCCTACAACCCACCTTCTGAGTCATTTCCATTTTCTAAAAGACACAGTCCCTCAGAGACCCGCTGTGACCTTCATGTTTATAAAAGAGGTCACCAGCCCTCTTGCTGCTACATCTGAATTTTTTCCCCCCTCTTTTGAAAGTCAAACTAACCGGGAATCAGCTACAGTTTGGGAGAGAAAAAAAACCACAGTGACAACCTGCCAGGTGGTGACACAGTGACACACTGCAGTGGCAGGGAAACCCTGAGAGCCACCCACACGCACGCCGGCAGCTGGGAGCGACCTTCCCGCGGGCTGCTCGCTTCCAAAGCAGGCAGAAGGATCTCCATCCCGGAAAACGATCACTCAGCATCAAAGCAGGGCAGGGACGCCGCAGCCTGAGAGGCCAGTCTCCTCATTACCCTGGAGGCACAGCAGGGCGCGGGCCGGCCGCTTGCTAGAACTGCGTCTGCGGAGTGGGATGAGGGGTGCCCGGGGCCCACCTGCCCCCAGAGTGGCCGTTTCCCAGGGGAGGCTTGTAGCCCCGCGGGAGGCCCGGCTGACACGTGAAGGAATGAGTGAAAACAGTGCGGAAGGTGGTGGGAGGAAAATCCAAGTTTCTCCCCGACACCTGAGTGTCAAAAGACAGAGATTCCTTTAGGAAGCAAAGCCCCCCGTGCGGGGCCTCGGGAAAGAAGCGTCCTAGCAGTTTCACAGCGGTCCCGAAAGGACCACAACGACGGTAATCACAGCCACGGTCTATCTGACATCTCGCCTGCCAGGCGCTGCGCCAAACGCTTTGTGTGTCAGGGGCAGGTACGGCCCCGTTTCACAAACGACGAGGCTGAGGCTTAGAAAGTTTAAGTGATTTACAAAGACATGCGGTGACACGGCTGGGATTGGTCGATATCCTTTGCAGGTGACGGCCACGCTCTTAACCAGTGTGAGAAACTCTGGTCGGACGGAGGGGGCTTAGTCCAAAAAGAGAAAGACACTCTAGAGCCACATGATATTATTCTAAAATCGGACGAAAGGAAAATTCAATGAGTAAAGAGTGGACACAAAAGCAAAAAGAAACAACCGTGCTATCAGCAACAACCTTCACCTTCTGTTGAGTGCTCACTATTGGCCCACTTTGACCCTCAAGCCAACTATCTGCAGCCGTGTGCCCACTGAAGAGCTGAAAAACTGAGGCTTAGAAAAGTAATTTGCTGCAGGCCGACCGACTAGCGAGTGGCAACACGGGAACTCAAACCAGGCTGCACTTGACACGAGACCCACGTTCTGCCCGGGCGGGCACGGCCGGGCCACTCCCCCGCCTCCGCCCCTCACCTCCTTCCCTCCCTCCTCGACCACGAAGAAGGGGTTGGTCCCGTCGGAGACAGTGAAGCTGAACCGGTCCGCACGGGAGTCGCTGCCGTCATGGCTGTAGCTGACGCGGTTCTGGTAGACGTCCTCCATGGTGAAGGTGGGCGCCGGGTGGAAGCGCTGCCCGTCCGCGGTCTGCTCGATGGCGCCGTGCCGTGGGGGCTGCACAACTGTGAAGGTGATGGACTCGGCCTGTGCGGGGGGCAAAAGCCGGAGACAGAAACCAGAGTGGGTGGCAGCCCATAGCTGGCCAAGGGCGGCAGAACATGAGACATTTGCAGAATAAGGGCATTTTCTCTACAGATACCGAAACAGAGCTAAAGAGAAAAACCGTATTGTTTACTGCAATTGGACTTATATTCTGGTACCTTCAGTTACAGGCAAAAACATTTAATTTTGTCTTCTTCGGGTCATGAGGGAAAGCCTAGTTTTTTGTTTTTTGTGAGACAGAGTCACTGTGTTGCCCAGGCTAGAGTGCTGTGGCATAAGCCTAGCTCACAGCAACCTCAAACTCCTGGGCTCAAGCGATCCTCCTGCCTCAGCCTCCCGAGTAGCTGGGACTACAGGCATGCGTCACCATGCCTGGCTAATTTTTTTTTTTCTATATATTTTTTAGTTGTCCAGCTAATTTCTTTGTATTTTTTTAGTAGAGATGGGGTCTCGCTCTTGCTCAGGCTGGTCTTGAACTCCTGAGCTCAAATGATCCTCCTGCCTTGGCCTCCCAGAGTGCTACGAACCAGCACAGGTGTGAACCACCACGCCTGGCCTAGATTTTTTTTTTTTTGAGATGGGGTCTTACTATATTGCCCAGGCTGGTCTTAAAATCCTGGGCTCCAGTGATCCTCCTGCCTCAGCCTCCCAAGTATCATAGCTGGGACTACAGGCACACACCACTGTGCCCAGCAGAAAGCCTGCGTTTTTAACCATTACGAAGTGCTAGGAAATAGACGTTTTAAAACTATTTATTTCCTTTCCATCCATTTTTCTCTCACTTTTCTAAAATAATTATGTACAGAATCCCATATGCATCAGAACAGCAGCTAATTTCTCATTTTTAATTGCTGCTTCTAAAGGAACCTGTAGAAGGAACAAGAAAGAGGCACAAACCCTGCTCAACACTGTCCAAGGGTTTCCCACCACCTCAGAATAAGATGCCAAGGCCCGACGTAGGCCACCAAGGCCCTGTGTGAGCTGGGCCCAGCGTCCCTCTCTGGCTCCCCTCTTCTCTCCCGCTTGCTTACTGGGTTCCAGCCTCCTGGCCTCTTGAAGCCTTTGCTGCAGTCACTCCCAGGGTCTGAGCACGCCTGGGCACCTTTGCACTCTGGCCCCTCTGCCTGGACGGGGAATTCTCCAGAAATTGCACAGCTTGCTCTTCTGCCTAAAGATGTCTCTGTTCAAGTATGACCTCCTCAGAGAGGCCTTCCCCAACCACTCTGTCTAAACAGCACACCCGTCAATCCATCCCCCACACCTCATTTCACAGCACTTATATCCGACAGGGCAGGTTCCTCCTTTCTCTATCGTCCTCCCCCCACCAACGGCTGTGAACTCTCCAAACCTGGGACTTTATCTGTTCTGCTCACAGCTCTGGCTTTGGCATCGAGGGCAGAGCCTAGAACCCAGGAGGTGTTAGTATTTGATGAGAGAAGGAACACGTAGATGAACTAGCGTTGCACAGAGGTAAGTAGCTAAGTCACGTCAGAATGCGTGACGCTTTAAGGTGGAAGCGCGAGGATCAGAGCTTTGCCTCCACACGCCCACGTCACTGCGGGAAGCCTAGCCTTTGAGGCTCAGGTTGCAATAACTAGCTGCCATCAGAGGAAGGCGGACGAAGGGCTGAGTGAGGACAAGCATGCAAGGGCAGAGAAGCCTCGCTCACTCTCACGGGGAATGGGAACAACAGTGGGCAACATGCGATCTGCCCAGTTTCCAGTGAGTCTCAGTAAAAACTCAGCATGCAAAAACGATTGTCACTTGTAATCGGGGGAAAGGAAAGGCTGAATGTATTTGGGGTTTCAGGAAGGGTTTAGAAACAATTTCATCTCAAATGCATTGGTTCCACTTTTCCAGAAGGCCATGGTATTTTCTGTGGTTTAAGCCTTCAAGGAGGCTCACACCGACCCCGCCCCCCCCACCCTGAGGATGCCCAGCTACAAAGTGACAGCTCCACCAGCACAGCCTCCCACGTAGCTGCAGAACGGGGCGGGAGCGGGGAGAGGGGCTCCCACCTCCGTGTCCGCGTCCACCGCCTTGAGCTCGAACTCCGTGATGGTCTTCCTCACGCCCTCCTGCACCCGCATGCCCGAGTTCCGGACGACGGGCAGCGAGTCGTCCACGGGCCGAATCGTGATGCGGAACGTCTCAGTCACCTGGGAGGGCACAAGGGTGCAGGTGGGACACGCCCGTCCCCAGCACCACCCCGACAAGCGGGAGGTCAGCGCTGTCTACACTTTCCCTTCCACACCAGTCCGGGAACTGCCGGCAGAGCAGGAGCCCAGAAGCCGGTGCTCCCGGGCAGGAGCCAGGAGGTGCCGACCCCCGGCGGAGAGCAGAGGGAAACGCAGCTCTCTCACCCTTGCGGCTCTGCCATTCAGAGGCAGCAGTGAGGAATCAACGGCCACTGGAGGTGGAACCCACGTCCTCCCTACCTCACTGACTCCGTCAGACAGAGTGAAGGCGAAGGCATCTGCATGCGTCTCGGTCTCGCTGGAGTGGACATACTGGACGCTCCGTGACGTCACGTCGGCCTGAGTGAAGGAGCCGATCCGGACACCTAGCGAAAGCGGGACAGAGGAACAGACGAGGGACATCAGAACGCTGGCCACGCACCCAGGGCTGGGGAGACGCCACCCTCTCACCAGACGGAGTCCTTCGTATTTTCCTTCCAACGCTCAGGTCCTGCCCTGGAGGACGCGCGTGAGAGCTGTTTGTGGGTTGTTTTCCACCAGCGCATATGTTCCGTGGGAGCCCACGTTCACTTAATCACTGAGGCTTCTGTTGTGCCCAGTCCACGACAGGTGTCCAGAAACGCTGCTCTTTACTCCCGGGGTTTACATGTGCAGGTGAAGTCCGCGAAAGCGACTGTCATTGCCTTATTCCCCACACCTTTCTCTAACCCTAACCCCCAGCCTCACAGTCCTTTCTGAAAACCTTCCCTAACTGTGTGATGGTTTCACTTTGGAACACCGGGGTTATAGGGCTGTGTCACACACAGCCTCGTTTCTGCGATGGAGTAACAAGGGACGCATATTTCTGTGACGGGAGCCACCCTGGCCTCCGTGATTTCCCTGGATGTTCTTGTAGGTCCCTGCCACCTCTCAGGGCCATCCACAATTCTAGCTTCCCGTGGACTGGCCAGGCAGTAATGGTACTCAAGGCACGACTTTGGGGCTTGAGCAATCATTCCATGTCAAATCAGAAATGGCCGAGAAAAACAGCATCCATTACTGACATGATGTAGAAAAAAATCACATCATTTTTTCCAGAGTCTTCTTAAATTAAAAAAATCCTAAAGCAATCTTAAGCAATGATAAGATCTCAAATGCACAATGTCTCTCTCTCTCTTTTTTTTTTTTTTTTTTGAGACAGAGTCTCACTCCGTTGCCCAGGCTAGAGTGAGTGCCGTGGCATCAGCCTAGCTCACAGCAACCTCAAACTTCTGGCTCAAGCGATCCTCCTGCCTCAGCCTCCTGAGTAGCTGGGACTATAGGCATGTGCCACTATGCCCGGTTAATTTTTTCTATATATATATTTTTAGTTGTCCAGATAATTTCTTTCTATTTTTTAGTAGAGACGGGGTCTTGCTCTTGCTTAGGCTGGAATGTCTCTGTTTTTAAACGCCTAGCAACATTCAGCGAAACAGTCCAGAATCCCATCTTAGAACTACAGGGGCTCATGCTCTGATGCCAGTCAAGACGGAGACAATCACATCTTTTAGTCCTTAGTACAAATTCTTTCTTTCTGATCCTGGGTATTGGGCTATTTATCCATTTAATCTATTCCTTTAGTTTGGCCCTCAAATTCATTTTCTCTTTCTTGGGATTTACTATTTGTCATTGTTACTCCTGGCAAAATCAGTTTAGATTTTCTATTAAGGAAAAAAGAGAGAGACTCTACTTTGACTCTTATCTGTTTAAGTGTGATATCAGTATCACTGATTTATCTTTAAAAAGAGAAAAATCAGGCCCGCATGGTTGACATCTGCATCTCTCTTTATCACCTGAAATTTGTCACCCAGATACAACAGCCTCCCAAATACGAGTGCATTAATTTTTTGATGAGGCATTTTATATTTCTGTGCTTGCTACATCAGCTTTTGACAGGCAGGAAATGTAGCACCCTGTCTAACAGCTTTGTCTTGTGGCTCTGGAAAGAAATCCACACCATTCTTTAAAAATTTAATAACTTCAGACTGGCTGCACTGAGAAATTTAAATCTCTTCCCCCGCTGGGAACCCATCCTCACAGCTCACAGGAAAACACTAGTCTGGATTCTCACAACCACCTGGTTACCTAAGTCCCTGTTGCCTTTGTGAGAGTCTGAGACCGATTACGAAAGGTGATAGGCTTTGCCTTCCTCATGGGAAGGACACTCTAGGATTGAATTTCTTACACGTTTATTATTGAGGTAAAATTGATATATAATACATTGCACATAATTAAAGTGTCCAGTTTCGTAAGCGTTGGCACACCCACGAAACTGTCACCTCATCCAAAACAGTGGACCTGTCCGTTACCCTGAAAGTGTCCAACTGATGATTCACGATCCTCCGCCTTCCCTTCTGCAAATCCGACCCCATCCCAAAGCAACTGACGGGCTGCTTTCCGGCACTACCAGTTAGCTGGCATTTTCTCTACATTTTAATAAATAGAATCATGCAGCATATACTATTGTATGTCTGGTTTCTTTCACTTAGCATAATTCTTTCACAATTCATCCTGCTAGGTGGTATCCCACGGTGTGGATATATCACAGTTTACCTGTTCACCTGTGAACAGGTGACTTCCAGTTTGGGGCCACCACAGACAAAGCTGCTATGATTGCTTGCGCACAAGTCTTTGTATGGACATAAGTTTTCATTATTTTGGGGCAAATCTCTAGGAGTGGAATCTCTGGGATATATGTTAAATAAGCTTAATTTTTTTGGAAACCGCCGAACTGTTTTTCCACAGCGGTAGTACCGCCATGCACTCTCACCAGCAACGTGTGGGAGCTCTGGGCTTCATCTTGGTGTGACTTTCCCAACTCAATCCAGCAAACATCGGGACCCTACTGCAGGCAGAACACTGTCAGGCCTGCTTATGTATGTTGGATTTTATCTTTTAACAACTCTAGGGGGTTGAGGTTAGCATATTACCTCCGTTTTTGTAGATGACGACCCTGTAACTGAACCATTTATGTAATTAAAAGGGCAAATTCACAGAGCTAGTAAGTGGGCAGTGCTGGCATTGGAACCCAAGGGGGACATATCACTAAAAAAAAAATCACCACTGTAATATTTTTTAATTGTTTCTTCCAAAATACTTTGTGGGCCATAACCTCTTTCGTGTCTGAAACATTGACTTTGATGGGGCTTAGTATTACCATTTAAATAATAGCCATAATTATGTGCCAGGGGGTATCAACCTGCTTCTAGAACCTCGGCTTCCAGAGGACAAAGATTTTTCTTGTTTCTTCACCAACGTGCACCTAGAGTATGCCTGGCACACAGTAGGCGCTCAAACCATGTCTGGTGAATGAATTTAGCTCGCCCGCCATGATCTGTATCCAAGAGGTTCTGTTGAGCACGTATAGTCATGGGCTGCACAATGATGCTTCAGTCCAAGAGAGACTGCGTAGGTCAGAGTGGTCCCTTTGACCATAACACAGTGTTTTTATTGTACCTTTTCTACGTTTTGATACATTTGCATAGACAAATACTTACCGTTGTGTTACAACTGCCTGTGATCCTGAGCACAGTAACGCCACACAGCTCTGTAGCCCAGGAGCAACACCGACTATTGCACACAGCCCGGGTGTGTGGCGGGCATCTGTGTGTCTGTGACGGCCACACGATGCATTTCCTAGAACGTGTCCCCACTGTGAGACGATGCCTGGCTGCATTTTCAATCCCGATGCACTGTAACATTTCTTAATTTCAGCCTTTGTTAACTGGGTGTCGGAAGACCTCGTCTACCCCCCTGCCAGCAAGCTGGTGTTCCTAGTAACAAATTGTCCCTCCTGGCTGTCGCGGCAGGTAGTTGCTGTTTGAAATATCTCGAAGGCTTTTAATCCCGTTGAAGGTGTTTTCAATCACCAGCCTGCCGGATACACTGTGTATCCGGCAGTATTACGCAGACCCACATTAACCCTGTCAGTTTCCCCAATTCCCCCGGAGGGCCGGCACGTTAGAGAAAGCTCCGTCTCGGTCAGGGAGATGCGGAGGGAATAAAGCAGCTCTGAAGAAACTGCCTTCTTAGCAGGGTGTCAGATGATGCCTCCGCCCTCCTGCTTCCAGCACAGCTGAGGCCAGCTCCATAAACGTTGCCTGTGTCCTACCTCCAGAGCATTCCGCGCAAGACTCCCAGCTTTCCTGCCTCACATTTTTCCAAAGCCTCTAGTCATGGGTTGAATTGTGCCCCTCCCGCATCCCAAATTCCCTTCTTCCTTCCTTTAGTCCACCAACAAGTGTGTACTGAATGCTTCCCGGGTACCGGGTGTTATCTCTCCTATTATCCTCACTTTACTATTCCCATACCTGCTGCCCCAGGTGAGGCCTCCCTCCCTCCTTCCTGGCTAAACGTGACAACTTCCTAACCACCGTCACACCCGCTTTTTCTTTCCTTCAGTTCATCCTGCTGGACACGACCTCATGAATCTCACTTTCCTTCCCTGTTCAAAACCCTGCAGTGACTCACTGTTGCCTATCGAATTAGAGAGAGATTACTCGTCCCAGCTCTGAAGCCTGTCCATAAACTCTCAATCTACCCGTGAGCCCGTCTCCTACTTTCAGAAAACATGCTTCAGCTAACCTGGCCTGCTCATTATGTCTGAATGTGCCTCCCACGCTGTTCTCATCTCTGGAAAGAACACACATTCTGTCTGCCCAAACCCTGTCCTGCAAAGGCCGCTCCCAAACGCCGCCTATGTGTGCCTTCCCACTCACTGTGGGTTCTCCCGCTTTTTAAACGCCTGTGACACCATGTTTATTTCTCTCTTAAAACTACTGCCGTACGTTTCCCTGAGTTACGGTTGTGTACGGAGGTTCCTTATCTCACCTAACAGAGAAATCTGGAGGGCGAAGATTGCATCTCATTCATCTTTGTTTCCTGAGAGCAGCTAGGCTAGAGCCTCACTCGCTGTTGGGTGAACGGGATTTTTAATCCCAGCACCTTGCACGGTGACGTGCACTCAAGGTGGTGTAGAAGAAAACCGGGGTGTGGCGTTTGCCTCGCAGGAATTGACAACCCACTTACAGAGACAAGGTTGCTTACACAAAAGCGCAATTTCATATTCACTTTCAGCAAGTTATTTTCAAGCACCTACTGTGTGCTAAGTGTCATAAAGGTGGTGTATAATGGCCAAAATTAGTAAGGCAGAAAATGAACGTGAATTAAGGCAGATCCTGGGTGTTCACACACACATGACATGGCCGCCCCCAACACTCACGGAGACCCGACTTTTGGTCAGAAGCAGCAGGAGACGACAGACTTACCTGGCGAGGCTGTGTGCTCCAGGTGGCCCAGCTGGGGCTGTCTGGTGATCCTGTAGGTCAGTTCTGCGGGCTTGCTGTCCTGGTCAGCGGCAGACAGCTGCAGGGTGGTGATTTTCTTCACTGAGTTTTCCTCCAAGACCAGCCCTTTATTGGTGATGATGACTGGCGGGGACTTGTCTTCTGAAAATATCAGAAATAGCAATTTGAAACGGGCTCTTTTCCACCTCCTTTCTTTAATTCTAGGGTCTGCTGCGTGGGGGGTACAGTCAGAGCAATCCTTAGGCCTGTGGGTCAGAGAGCACAGCCAGGAGCCAGAGCTTCCTGCAGTACAGAGGTGTGATTTTCAATTTCTACGCCAGCTGGGTGAAGGAAAGGGCTCAAGACTCAAGGTGAGCACGGTGCAAACTGTATCACCTCAGAAGGGCCAAAGCATTTTCACATCAGCAAACCTAACGCCCCCCCTTACCTAAAACACTGATGGCAAACGACTGATCCGTCAGTCTGTTCCCTTCTCCATCAACCACGTCAAATCTGAAGGCAAAGCTCCCGCCAGGCTCTCCTGTTCTATGACTGTATTCTACCCGCCCTATGAAAAGGGAAAAAAAAAAATAAAAAAATAAATCAAGATTTGCTATAAGTGCTTTCTGCCTTTATTTCTGAAGTGAGAAGTAGGAATTCGATTGGTATTCACACCGAAGGATCCACGAACACCTTCCTCACTTTGATGCCGCTTCTGACATTTTAATCTAAAGTTTTCATCTCCTCCCTTTCCTCTCCCACCACCTACGTCCGCATAACCAAGGACCTTCTCGTCATAAAATCACCCCAAGTGACATTTCTCATGGTTAGGGCTGAGCCTTTCTGAACGATCAGCTCAGCTCCTAAGGAACTCTCATGAAAACCAGATCAGCAAAATTGCCCGTGTGCAACACAGGAACTGGCCTCACCGTACTATTGATATACACCCACGTCCCGAGGGCCGGAGGACGCAGAGCACAGCCCACACTCTGCCAGAACTCTTCCCTCCTCATCGCTCAAAACGAGGAAAAACATGGCTGTAACCCACAGACGGATAAACAAACAAGTAGATAAACTCCACGGACTAGCCAGAAGGGTCCAAAGGGAGAAGAATTACAATGTACTGCATATTTTTGTTAATCCACAGCAATCATTTGTAAACACCTATCAATCTGGTTACATGAACATAACCAGACTTCTGGGAAGACGTGCCTGATCTCAGT
This sequence comes from Lepilemur ruficaudatus, assembly GCA_963574885.1. Taxonomy (NCBI): domain Eukaryota; kingdom Metazoa; phylum Chordata; class Mammalia; order Primates; family Lepilemuridae; genus Lepilemur; species Lepilemur ruficaudatus. Next base: position 15,053 of record CAUYRT010090105.1, on the reverse strand, counting down.
TTTCACACGTAAACATGGAGGCATGGAGTAATTACGGAAACACTGTCCTCCTGCCGACGCCACGCCCTTCGCTAAAGCACAGACAGGCCAGGCAGGAGTGAGCAGCTGCCGGTTGCAGGCCTCCGTCCACGGGCAGGACCTTGGCTCTGCTCCTCAGGGGCACATTTCCACCTCTGAACAGAAGTGCACATCATCACGTGACTCTGGATTGTTTTTTCCCCCCATATGTGACTTTTTTTTTTTCCCTTTTCTGGACTGTAACTTCGTAGCATTTAACATTTACGCCTTTACATGACATCAGCATTTCCTGCAGGAAGGATGAGCCATGTAATTTCCCCCAGGCAGCTCGGATTTATGCCTTTCCATTTTGCTTAGTTCATTAACTTGTGCTCTTTGGGGAGCTGGAGAGAGAGAGAAATTGCTCACCTAAGGAAGGCATAATTTTCACCTTAATCCAGCCCAGCTCACTTCTTTGGCCTTTCTCTCTCTCACACACACTTTTTAGCATCGCAGCAAGTCAAAATGACTTTTCCACCACAATAAGCCCCAATTTCATCAGTGCTAAGTCGAAACATAAACATATTTTAGCCGAGAAAGAGTTTAAAATAGAACAACAAAAAAATAAGGAGACAAGAAAGAGAATAAACGGAGCCATAACTCAGCTCCTATGCAAAGCAGAGAGCGCGGTATTCACTGCCACAAGCTACCAGGCGCTCAGCTCCCATTTTCCTGCTGTGGGCGGGGTCCGTGGAGGTCGGGGGGCAGAAGCGCTGGGCTGACCTTGGCGGATGTCCGTCTGGGTGAAGCTTCGGACGGGGCCTTGGACAGAGATCTGCTGCGGGTTGTCGCGCCCTACCATCCGCAGGCGCCCTGCGCCGGGATCCTCCTTCACCACGTACACAACCTGACGGTCGTCGGCGTCAACACCTGCCACTCGCAGGTGCTGCTCTGTGATGCGTGCTGCAGACCCTGAAGAGAACAGAAGAGAGCGGGTCACTCCCCACCGCTCCTTTTGAAGAGGATGTCAAATGATGCCAGGGCCTGGAGGCTGCGTCATCACATGCGCTTGGGTCTCAGTTCTGGGCACTTGCCCTTCCCGGGTTCCAGATGAATATGTTTTAATTTCCCTCAATGAAACGGTCCCAACTTTCCAATTTACTAATCATCCTATAGGTTTGGACCTGAGCCTTTTTTCTCTTCTGATACATTTTCATCTTCTCCCTATGTTCATTTACCCACTGACCGATCAGTAAGTACCTAGATCTGTGTAGTAACTCCTAGTTCTGTGATGCAAATAACTCCTAGATCTATAATGAAATCTGCTTGGATTTAATTTATTTACTGTCACATGGATCACCAAATCAGAAAAAACAAGTTTGTTTTTTTTTTTTTTTGAGACAGAGTCTTACTCTGTCATCCAGGCTAGAACGCCGTGGCATCAGCCTAGCTCACAGCAACCTCAAACTCCCGGGCTCAAGCAATCCTCCTGCCTCAGCCTCCCGAGCGGCTGGGACTACAGGCACGCGCCACCATGCCCGGCTAATTTTTCTATTTTTGGTAGCGTCGGGATCTTGCTCTGGCTCAGGCTGGTCTCAAACTCCTGAGCCCGAACAATCCTCCCGCCTCGGCCTCCCAGAGTGCTAGGATGACAGGTGTGAGCCACCACGCCCAGCCAAAACCAGATTTATATAAACTCACAAGCATATATCTTGTTGCCATCTCACACCGAACAGTCAAAATGAGCACCCTCAAGACAGAGGACACACTGCGTGTGAAGGGCGGGGAGGTCTGAGCCTCCAGGCCCTAGACGCCGCACAGTTGCTGGGGATGGAGACGAGGCCCTGGCTGCTGGCAAACACCTCCTCTGGGAGCCTCACCCCGGCCATCCAGCCCCGCCATTTTGCCATGTTAGAAACAGTAGATTCTGGTAAAGTAGACCCCAGTCCCTCATGTGTCATACATACTAGTGTTTAGAGCAGTAGCCCACCACGGCCCTGAGCCTCCCTGCACGTCCTTGCTGGGTGATGCCAAAAGTGCTCAGCCCTGACTCCCCTTTCCCGGACCGTCTCTCAGTAAGTGGCCCTGAGGGACGAGGCAATGTCTTCCTCGGGGACAGAGGTCAGACCTGCCTACTGCGTGCTATAACACGGAGAGCCCCCAAGCTTGTTACTGCTCTCTGTGATGCCTCCCCCTGCCTGGGACGGTGTCCACGTGGGCCCTCCGCATCACCCCGTGGGACTTGGAAGGCAAGAGGGACACACGAGAACTTGCCGACGCCCACACTGCCCGCTGCGCCGTGAGTGACGTCCTCTGTCTGGGATGGAGGGACCTTGTGTCTTCCACCACCATCCGCGAAAGGGTGACAGGCTGGCTTATCAGCTTGTAAGTAGGGTAAGGTCAAACCCTAGACTGGACACCTGGGACATCTGGGAATCCCCAAACTTTCAAACACTGTAATATCACAAATGTCTCACTACCAAGTACACACAGAGCGAAGAACAGGCAAATAACAGAACCCCAGTGAGATACAGATGCTCTGTAGGCAGAAGACCCACTATTAACTCCCCACTGCAGACCACGTCCAAGACTAGCGCTTGTCACAGGTCCTTCAATGGTACTTAAACATAAGCAAAGCTGTGTGTGAGAGAGCCTAGAATACCATGTCTCATAATTCCCAATTGTTTGCATAATCTCTTTTAATACATGATGACTTCTCCAGTGCCTGTCCACGTCTTTTTTTAAATAAGCACCTTGAAAATCCTGCTGCATTTCTTTTGTTGTTTGTTTCTGCAGGGCTGGTTGAGCAGGAACAATGTTACAGGAACTCTAACCTGAGAGTGGTTGAGTAAATTAAGGTTTCTGAGAACCCTGAAAGTACTATAAACTCTTCTCAACCTTCTCTCAAATCCACAGACAGAGGCATCTGGTCCGGAGAATTTCAGAGGTTCACTTCTGTCACTGACAATCCCTAAAACAAGAGTTCTCTAAAACCCCAGCCTCCCCAAGTACCAGACAGCTAGTTCAAGACCCACCCACGTAACCAACATGGAAGGGAATTCTGCATGCTGGACCAGAGAGAGATGAGGGTGGGAGGACCACGGCCCCTGTCTTCCATCCCATGGTACCTGCTGAGAGCTGCAGGCCTTGGTTTACAGCCACGTAGGGTACGTTGCTGGTGGGCACTTCTATGTGGATCTCCATCCTCCCTGAGTCCACGTGGCGGCCGTCGGTGAGGGAGAACTGGAACTCATCCTCCCCCACGCTGGCGTCACCAGGCACATACCCGACCAGCCCGGCCAGCACGTCCTGGTAGGTGAAGGAGGAGCCGTGAGCTAACACAGTCCCGTTCTCCAGGGGCTCAGAGGCAGTCTGCCTCCGGATAAGGTCACCTGAGCGAGGAGGTAAAGAAAAGCAAAGAAACAATGGGGGAATACATATGGAGCCAAAACATGGTCTGATTTTGCCAACCAGTCTGAGCCCAGGTACAACATCAGGTAGCACATAGGCTCCTGGAGCCAACAGCGTAGCACTTTATACATAAGCACAGGGCGCTGCCCCGGGGGCCTCGAATAAAGAAGACCAAGTCCCACTTATTCCTGGTAAAAATCTCCTGGGGAGACACAGATGGCTGCGGTGATACAGAGGCTGAGAAATCACAGCTGCCCCCACCAGTCCAAACCCACTCCATTACCTAAACCTGACCTCCCCCTTCTGCAAATGAAACACTATCTTTCTCTTAGGGCATCTGAAGTGCAAGATGGGAATGTGCTTTCGATTTAGAAAGACACTAAGCATCTTCAGACGGACGCATGTTTTTCTATTTTCAGGGGTCATTCGCTACGGCACAAAGTTAAAGCACTTCATTCAAAAAAGTGAAAGTGAACATGCAGAAATGACCAACAGCCTCTTCCGCTAACCCTCCAACCACAGCAACTATTTATCTATTTTAATTTTATATTTTTCTCCCAGAGACACAGCTTTACTCTGTTGCTCAGGCTGGAGTGCAGTGGCCTGATCACAGCTCACTGTAACCTCGAATTCCTGGGCTCAAGAGACCCTCCTGCCTCAGCCTCCCAAGCAGCTTGGACCACAGGTGTGCACCACCATGACTGGCTAGTTTTTTTATTTTTTGTAGAGACGGGGTCTCGATATGTTGCCCAGGCTGGTCTCGAACTCCTGGCCTCAAGTGATCCTCCCGCCTCGGCCTCCCAGTGTGCTGAGATTATAGGCGGGAGCCACAGCGCCTGGCACACAGCAACGATTTAATCTTGAAAGACCAATGGGCGTCAGGATGGATCAAGATACAGCACTTGGGTTCTAGAGCTTTAGCTGATACTGGGGAGATGGCACTTAAAAGGGAAACAGGCAGATGATCCCAGCAGTGGTTCTGCGTCTGGTTTAGATCAGGAAAACTGCTTTCTCTGCAAAAGGAACACGCTCATGAAGACGCAGCACAGCTATACAGGGCTGCATGAGATGGCTGAGGACCGTCCAACGCTGACGTCCACTCTGAGAACAGGATGTGCAGACTCCAAAACCTTTGGAGTTTTGCTTGAGGTGACACAGGAAAGCAAGAAAACAGCAAGAATTAAATTTCGGAGACACCAATTTTGATGCTTTTTATATACCATCGGTGTCTACCATGACTCCCAAGAATATTAGCCAGCTGTGAATCTGATTACACTTTCACGCAAAGAATGGACCATATTCCGGAAAGGCAAAGAAATAACTGAAATTCATGTATTTGTTCTAATAACCCATCGGGCCTCTCAATTAATAAGCTTCCCACAGCGGTTGGTGTCCTACCATGGTCAGGTTTCTTGGTCAACACAAAAACCAGCTCGTCATCTGGGGTGTCCAGGTCCTGCAGGCTCAAGGAGGAGTTGCTCATCACCACTCCCACGCCCAGCTGCGCTCGGAGGGGCCGCAGGGTCATCCTGGGGGGCTCGTCGTTCTGCCTCTGATTAAAGCATAAAATATCAGGTCTCACATAGACATTGGTTCAAGAAGAAAGAAAACACACGTTACTCAGAGAGAGTGTCATTGTCGCAGCAACTTTCATGATCAAAATAGCATCCGACGTGTCCCCATCTTTACCTCCCACTTCAAATGCCTAGTCTGGAAAGAGAGCAAGTCACACAAACAAAATACCCCCTTGAAAGGAAGCCGATGGACACTCACCAAAAATTTTGAGTGTCTTCCATAGGTACAATGATCATATTTTCTGGACCCAAAATATGGACATGTGATTTCACAAATATATTTTGAGGACAGAAGGGCACACAATTATATTTGAACTCAGAACTGCCTTAGAAAACCCTAAGCATATCCTAGTACCTGCAGAAGGACACTACATTTGTTTTTTTTGAGACAGAGTCTCGCTCTGTCAACTGGGCTAGAGTGCCGTGTCATCAGCCTAGCTCACAACAGCCACAAACTCCTGGGCTCAGTGATCCTCCTGCCTCAGCCTCCCGAGTAGCTGGGACTACAGGCACGTGCCACCATGCCTGGCTAATTTTTTTTATACATATATTTCAGTTGTCCATATAATTTCTTTCTATTTTCAGTAGAGACAGGGTCTCACTCTTGCTCAGGCTGGTCTCGAACTCCTGAGCTCAAATGATCCACCTGCCTCGGCCTCCCAGACTGCTAGGATTACAGGGGTGAGCCACGGCGCCTGGCTGGACACTGTATTTGAAAGTGCAGGTCTCTAAAGCTGCCTCCCTGCCCTGGTGCCAGCCCCTGTCCACTGCTGTGCCTTAGAGGGCCCAGGTACCTGCACTTTTTATTTTCCCAAGGCAGAGGATGCTCCATTCTGACATTTACTTTTTATCTCTATCCTTCTCCCTCTCCCTCTGTCTCTCTTTTTTTCTCTCTGGCTCTCTCAAATGGTAGAGCAAGCCTGTGTAGTTGCTCAAATCTGAATAAATACAACATCAAGGAGCACATTTCTTTGATGTTACAATTAAATGAATAGATGCATTACAAAATTAAAAAAAGCAAACATGCATATAGAACCAAACACAATGATTTCAGAGAAAAATAAGCATATATTAGTTTTCACCTAACTATGGGACTACCTAAGCTTCTCTGACTCTCACAAATTGTTTTCCTACAGAATGAGCAAATTTTACCCTGAAATAGAAATATCAGATTTTTAACTCAAACCTTCCCCAAATGCCAACCTTCATTCTACAAATTTCCCAAAGGCTATATTTTAAAAATGCCCTTTAAGATTGAAGGTCAAATCCAATCTGCTTTTGCACCCAAGTAAAGAGAGCTGTATAACGGTGTGATTTTGTGGTCAAAGGTCCAACCTTTCCCACTCCCGAAGTCTTTACCTCAATGGTGATATTGATGCTGTGAATTTCCGAACGGCTGGTCCCATCACTCACGTAAAAACTGAAAATATCGTGGGTTGGCTCCACGCTTTCGTGAACACTCTGAAAGTAGTAAATGTAGTTTTCCAGGACGTCTTGAACAGGGAATGATGCCTCTCGGTCACTGGTAGCTCCAGGGCCAAAACGATCACCTACATCAAGACCGAGAGAGAATTTGTACCTTGATCCATCGATTCCTGCTTGCGAGGCTAAGCTAGAAAATGAGACATCATTTTTGACTAAAGATAAAATGTGCTTGAGGATGAAGCTGGGAGAGGAGGGTGAGCACAAGACCAGGAGCTGGGAGACCTGGGGCCAGATCCCAGTTTCCCGACTGTTTCTCATCTGTAAACGGACACACCTGCCCTTCCATTTCCTCGGGGAATCAAATGAGATAACAGACCAAAACAAAAAAAAGCACTCAGAATGCTATTATTTTATAGGACATAGAATCGTTGGTACTTTTCTTAGGAGTCTCTGATAACATAAGTCCTGGGGCAAGTAACAGGACAAAAGCAAAGACTCCACCTTAAGCTCCAGCCACTTTCAAAACCATTCTATCCGGCACATTCTGCGACAGGAACCCTCTTCCTCCACCTAAGGGAAGGTTATCTAAGAAACATCTCCGTCAGGTTTCCATCTGACTGCCCGGTTCCTCAAGGAAACCCCCGCATGGCTTAGTCACCATGGCTACGGTAATGCTCCGGGACCATTCGGATGCTGAGGTGCTCAGGTACCACTCAGAGCTGCACAGAAAGTGCTGGCTCCAGCTTATCCTTCTTCTCATCCCAACTCCCAAAGCCGTAAAAGGCCCCAGGCATGAGTAAGCAATGTCTACATGGTGGGTGTCTTGTCTTTTACTTGATTCTAATCTGAACCTAATTGATTGGTTTTAAATCGTCACCACAACGTTCTTTTAGAGAGAGGAGAAAAAGGAAACCCTTGTGTCTTCAAACATTCCCTGGCTATAAATCAACACGGAAAAGTGCAGCTAGCAGATCTGAAGGCCAAGAAGCTGCCCGTGAGATGCTCCTGTGCATGGAACATCCAGCATTGCAGGCTGGCATGTTAACATGTGAGGGAGGCTCAACAGGAAAGGGCGGGAAGAACATCCTTCCACCACTTCCCAGTTGCCCAAGCCCTTCCCCGTAGAATAAGCCATTTCTCCCTCTGTCCATCCAGACTCCCATGAGCTCTCTGAGCTCCAGCTCAAACGTCACTTCCTCAGACTCTCCCGTCGTCCCAGGCAGGCAAGGGCTTTGTGCCCTGCCCTCCCTCAGTGCTGTGCTCCTCTCCCCGTCCTGGTGGTTTCACTGACTGCAATTTATCCAGCTGCAGATCTGTCCCCCACACCAGGCATGGTCTCTGGCTTGTTCCTCTTCACACCCATTGTGTCCAGCGCAGACATTTAGGGAAATAACCCTGATTCTGCAATAAGCAAATCTGAGTGCACATGTTGAAAGGCAAGATGGAGAAAAAGATCTACTCCTGTGTAGAAAAACACGACCACTTCTGAATGCATTTCTGGCAACCGGGTTGGACTCCCGGGCCCCACGCTGGCCACAGACACCCGCAGTTGGCGACCTCTCTGCGGGAACCGCTAGCGGCGCGTCAATCAGAGCCAAGCGCCGGTGCTCGGGTGTCTCAGCGCAGGGGCAGCCGCACAGCGACCCGCCAGGAGCCGTCTCCGCCGCCAGTGACAGCAGGGCTCGGCGGGCCTGTGGCAGGACGTGGCCTCTTGCGGCTCCTTCTCTGTGATGGCCACCCGTGGGGCCAGGGCAGGCGGCACAGGGGAGGGTGTGGAGAAGGGTGTCACATGAATTTCAGTTCACACCACAGCCACAGAAGGAGCCCAGACATAAGCTCCGGTTCGGCCAAACCATGGCTGCCTCAGTTTAGAAAGGACAGGAATTTCCACTTCCTGGGCACTTGGTTCTGAGCATAATCGACAAGCCGCTGTGCCCTCCTTGCTGGCACTCAGATCCCCTTATCCAGCTCGATATTTTAAACAGCATTTATTCACTTTCTGACATCTCACACAATGTTCTCATTTATCAGGTTTTTCATTTGTCTCCCTCCAACAAGATCAAGGCACCATGAAGACAAGGAGCTCGGTCTGTTTTGTTTACTGATGTGCTTGAAGGAGTGCCTGGCACAGAAAACGTCTAGTAGATTTTTGTTAAATGAACGAATCCTTCCTTCTTTCCATTTCTTTGTTTTTTTTTTTGAGACAGGGTCTCACTCTGTTGCCCGGGCTAGAGTGCCGTGGCGTCAGCCTAGCTCACAGCAACCTCCAACTCCTGGGCTCAAGCAATCCTCCTGCTTCAGCCTCCCGAGTAGCTGGGACTACAGGCATGTGCCACCATGCCCAGCTAATTTTTTCTATATATTTTTAGTTGTCCAGCTAATTTATTTCTATTTTTATAGAGATGGGGTCTTGCTCTTCCTCAGGCTGGTCTCGAACTCCTGAGCTCAAACGATCCTCCCACCTCGGCCTCCCAGAGTGCTGGGATTACAGGCGTGAGCCACCGCGCCCAGCCCATTTCTGTAAAATGGTTGCATTCCTCCCCAGTTTCCCACCTCTAGGTTTAACTGGACACAAGGTCCTCCCCCTCTGTACTCCCTTCTTCTCAGTTCCTCACGACCCCACAGCAAAGCTGGTACCTGTCCCTGCGTTCTCGATGCAGCCATACTTGGGCAGGGCGCTCAGCTTAATGACGGCGTCTCCCTGGAGGTTGTCGTGATCATCGGTGGCAAAGAAATGGTGAAAGGAGAGTGGGGCTCTCCCTCCCTCGTCCACCTGGGAAGAAAAGCACATGGGAGTCCTTAGCGACCGCACACACCTGCAGTGGAACAGAACCGAATTGAAAAGCGCTGCCTGGGGGACCTCCCACCACCAGTTCCACTTCTGGGAGGAGGCAGAGCCCCCACGGACGAGAGGAAGGGTGTGCGGGCTGGGATCTCTTGGCACCTCTCAAAGCTACGCTCAGACACGATCACTTCTGCGCCTGCCTTCAGAGCTGCCCCGGATCTGGTGATAAATTGGCTCTGTCCGGGCCTCATCGCCCACCTCAGCTCGGCAGCACGGCAGGCCGGCTGTCTTCCTCCTGCCGCGGCGCCCAGAAGCCCACAGTTGGAGGAGGACAGACCTGGTCCTCCCTCGATCCTGTGGAGCAACTGTGTCCTACCGGCAGAGTCTCACCCAGAATAAAAGCCCCTTTGACTCCCTTGCGTTATACATTCACAGGCGTGTAGGAAGAAAGGTTCCCCATGTCTGAAGGTCAGTGCTTAGCATCTTCATGCCAAGGAGGAAAACAAATCAGTATAATGAAAAGCTGTTGCTCAAAGCAACTTTTTTCTTTAGGCCCGTTTTGTATGCTAACCCTGCAGCCTGAGCACGGCGTCTTTCTCCAGCCTGCTGGCAGTGGTCAAGCCGTTTCACTCTGAGCAACCCTGGCTACCTGCAGGAAGGTCTGTAAATTACAGAGCGGAAGGCTGCCCTGACTCGGGGAGGGGGGACGGTACCACTGTGGAAACAGAAAAATGGGAGGAATATCAGAACCACTTAGAAACAACCCAGCGTTTTGTGGATTTTCAGGTGTTCAACAAAACCAGAAAAGCTCTTGAGCTTTTGGTATTACGGCAGATAGAGCAGGAAGAGGACAGTGAATTAGCATTTATGGAATCCCTACCATCAACAGGGCAGTGTGCTGTGGGTTTTAATGCTCTTTTATTAATCATGAGAGAAATCCTTATGTAGTAGGAGTAGCACTATCTTAAAGACAAGAGCTGGGCGTGGCAGTGGTGCTGGGTGGTAGTCTCAGCTACTTGGGAGGCTGAGGAGGGAGGATCGCTTGATCCCAGGACTTGTAGTCCAGCCTGAGAAGCAGAGAGAGACCTCATCTCTAAGAAAAAATTTTTAAAAAAAATTTTTTTAAAAGATGAGGAAACTGAGGCTAAGAAGGATTAAATCCTTGGTCCAATGTCACTAAGCTATTAAGTGACAAAATTGGCACTTGAACTCAAATCTGGGTAACTGATGAGCAAGACACACTACACCGTCCTCTTCCCAGAGGAACCGTCAATACTGTGGTTAAGTACTGCCTGGATTTAAGGAGGGACTTGGGGGCCGTCCACATTTTAGTTGCTGCCAACATTAGACTGCAAACGCCTCAGACGCATTCTATTTCTGACTTTATTCCCAGTACTAACAACATCTAGCGTAATGTCTAGCACATACACTTTGTTGACTAATAATGTAGATACAATGATGTGATCTTCTTTATACTTATTTACATACTTTTTGAAAAACTCATGATTGAAAACCATGCATATCTTGGTACCACTGCCTACACATTTGGGGGGGATGGGGCAGCCAATTTAGGCAGAAATCCTTTTTTACGTTACCACGGATTTCAGCTCTCCCTCTAGCGCTCACTGTTTATTGATCTGAGAACTGCTTACCGTGATCAGGTCGGCAAAAGCGAGCACTGGAGGTGGATTTTCGGCGGGAGTGATGATGATGGTAAACATCTGACCGTTCAGATGGTTGTGGTCCGTGTCCGAGACAGAGAAGTAGAAGCTGTCGGTAACCGGGTGACCATCCACTTCAAACACAGCCGAGTACCTGTGAAAGGCCAGAAAGAATCACAAGAACGAGACACGCTGACAAGCCAGGTTAAATGACTGTAGCTTTGTTTAAAAATAGGGCCAGAAGCAATGTATTCTTTCAAGGGAGCTACCAGCAGCTGCTTAAATATTTTAACACAACTTTTAAAGGTTCTGTCAAATAATACAGACCTGATTCTCTCGTTGTTGATGTCTTCCATTGTGAAATTTGAAAGCTCTGAGAGCTCTTCTACCTCAGGTCCCAAGGTTCTCATGAGAGAGCCGTACATAGGCAGAGAGCTTAGCCGAATCCAGATCTCTCCGTCGGGGGAAGAATCATCCTAATCGGGCAAACAGGAGGCAGGACGTGAATGCACATTTGCGGGAACAAACACTTCCAGAAGGCAAAGAGCTATGGGTGCTACTTTCTCTGCTAATTGGAAAAGTCTCTCTCTGTCACAAAGCAACACCATTTCAAACCATATGAAAAAATCCAGTATTTATTCCTCCTAAAATGCCTCTTTGATAATATCTTTTTCTAAAAGTAGCTCAAGAAAAGAGTAGGGGAAATGCACTCTGGGTATGGGATGTAAGACAAAGAGATGGCCTATGGTTCTTATAAGAGCCGTACATGGTATTATTTCTATTACAAGCATCTAGTGAGGAACAAAACATGGTCAGGGAAGCTATCTATCTATAAACAAAGATGTAGGCTGCTTCTAGAATGCCTACGGATGGTTTGCTTTTTAGAAACAGGTAAAATTCCATTACAACATACAACACAACGATAAAATTCTGTGAGACAGAAGTCATTCAGCTTAGCCAGTGACTCACTTAACATCAGCATGATAACACTTTGGATTAACAAGAGAATGCATGAAGTTGTGTGGGTTTCATTCTATCAGGATGGAGTCTGCAAACGTTCACGCCCCAAGATGCCTAATCTTAATAGCGATCATTTCTTTCCCTTTCCTCCAACGTTGTTTATTGAGAAACAAAACTGATTTTCTGTTTTTCTACACGGGCAATAACAATGTCTCCATGAACAGTTTCCTTTCTCTTCAAGGATATTTTCAGTAATATCTGGGAGGGAAGGCAACACCTGGAAAGTTTCCCTGAGCCATTTGTCTGTTTGAGCTGTGAAAACAGGGGCATTCCACGGTTTACCAGAGCAACAGTGAAAACAAACGTTGCACGGTCAACCGTACTTTCAAACACAAGTTCTCGTGGCTGTGGCTGCGTTGCACAGTTAGTCGAGGTGCAGGATGGGCATGTGAGCCTGGACACAGGTGGGCAGGGACGGCAGGTTCAGTCCACCCCCATTTATATCCTCAGGGGCCTTTTCAAGTCGGTGGTTCTGAGCCTCCCCACAAGATCACAGAGTTTTCCCTGTCTCCTCACACTGCTTGACGCTAGCAGGAAAGGCAACCACGATTCATCTGAGCGGCAAAACTTCAGAAAAGTTCCCCTAAATTTATAGCCTTTTGAAGTTCCTCTGGTTTTCCACACGGGTTATCAAACACGTAGGCTTCCCAAAAACTACTCACTAATGTTACTGCGAGTTCCCTCTGGGAGAGAATATGAAAAAGACAGCTGAGGGTTTTAAGGTATTGTCTTCGGAGACCGTGATAAGCCAAAGGACAATTCTGGCTCTTGATCAGAACAAATAGCTTCTAAATTTCACACTGGCAAATCCGGCAAAAAAAAAAACAAATGCTTATTTCATGTCAGACAGATCTTATTATATAGTTTCAGATCTCAAATGACTGCTGGGTTTGAAAAAGTGGGAAATCAGCTAGATTTTTTCCCCCTTTCCACCTTTTACCTTTTGTTGCTTCCAACGTCATATCACTAGGACTTCGGATGCCTTTTCCAATCTTTCTAGACAGTCACTGAAAACTTTCTAACTACGCATGTCTCGAAAAATTTTTCCATGACACTAAGTAATAAAATTCTTCTACAACCCTCAGAGAAAGTCAGTATATAACCTAGCTCAGTCTTTAAAATGTATGCTGTGCTTTTGGGAGGCTAGAACAGCTCTTCTGGAGTCTTTCTGCTCTGGTGGGTAAATTCACATTCGATCAATCTCTGAAAATACGTGTTCAGTTGCCAACAGGCCTGCATTCTGATACACAGCTTATAACGCGCAGCTAATGGTCAGCAACTGCTCCTGGGGTGATATTCTGGTTCGCAAGGCATTTTTCAAGCCTTGGTGATCTATTGATTAAATCTGAATTCACACATTTTTATGAATTCATGAGCTCCATAAGATTCAAAAGACCATAACCTATGGTAAAAATCACCTGTCAATTAAAAAAAAAAAATCGAAGCTGTTCTGAAACTATAGTGGACCCACAAGAGGAGTCAGGGTGGAATGCAGTTTCTCACAGTTTCAGAAAAGACCATTTGAGGGGAAAGTCTGTGCAGAAGCAACTGTTCCCAGGCCGATGCTTCATCCTGCATGTTACTGTTCAGGACTAGATTTTACAGCAAGATTCTTCAGCCCTTTAAAGGATTACTCAAAATGATATAGAGGTTAGAAAAAATCAGGATCACTTATCAAGTTAGGGCCAGACTCCGGGGAAAAAGCCCAAGTCCTTGGTTCTCCCTGGGGTTCCTCAGCCTCGCTGCTTCTCCTGGGGCACGGGAGGGAGGTTGAGTCAGCGATCTCGCTCGGGTCTGGCTGGGAGGCGCCGCCATGGGGTGAGCTGTGTTTCCTGGACAGCGGACTTGAGCCCAACGCTGGTGGAAAGTGGGCTTTCTCTTGGGGGTCCACTGTTAGTTACAGGCCAGGTAAGCTCTAAAATGCTCTTTTTCTAGAATTCCCACTAGAAACACAATGCGTGGAGCTTAAACAGAGGGGGCTCGGGCTCTTCTGGCACTGGCACTGTTTCCTGTTGACAACCACCCACCCTACACATGCTCGGGTTTTCATCGAAGCTTTGCTCATGTGCTTGTCTGTTCACGAGGCACTAGGAGAGCCAGGATGAACAGTGCTACTACTCCTAGAATAGAACTGCAGGGAAGTTGAGGAAAAGGCTCCTCACGTGGCCACGCACCTGCCACCGCGCACACTCAGCCCCCGCGGCAGGCGCAGCGGGAAACAGGAAGAACAAGATCAGGACTTACCACGTAGGCGAGGTGGGCCCTGGTGATCGTGGCTGTGCCTTTACTGGCAACGGTGACGCTCAGAGAAGAGCCCGCAGCCAGCCGAGGCCCCTGGGTCTCCGGCAGCGACACCTGCACCCTCACGTCCACCGCTGTCTCCGTGACGCCGTCCGTGACAGAGATCTCCATGCCGTCCTCCCGGGCCGAGGAGCCATCGTGTAAATACCGCACGGCATTTTTCTCAACATCCTCGTAGGTGAAAGTGTCACCTTCCGGGAGGAAAACATTGCAAAACCGATTGCTCCTGGGAATGATGCTTTTCATTTACGTAGCACCTCTCTTCTCGGGATTTCAAGGTGCACAGAGGATCATAAGCTCTGGGGCTATAAACTAATTAATCCAACCGTCCACCCAACACAGGATTCCCTTTACACCACCCTGGACACAGGGTGATCAGCTTGTCCTTCAGCAGTTTTCAAGGTGGGAGGCTCACTGTTCACAAGGTGGCTAATTCCACTGCGGATGGCTCTCATCTTTTTTTAAAAGTTCTTAATCATACTGATTAATCATACTAAAATCTGCCTCTGTAAGATCCACTTATCACTCCTAGTTCTAGAAAAATAAAGTACAACCCTCTGTTCTTTAAGACAGCCCTTCTGGAATCTAATCTTGATACTGAAATTTAAAAAAAAACAAAACTTAAGATAATAAATTATGTTTGATGAATTCATAAGAGGAGGTCTTTGCTTTAGTTGGGGGTGTGTGTGTAAGGTTTTTAAAATTAAAAATTGAAAAATATATTTTAAGTTTGAACCCCAAACTATGTAGTCTAGAGTACTAATCTGTGATAGATTTAATGGGTACTGTGTGAAAGAAGTTTCAAGGTTAGATATGCTTGGGAAAAATGGAAATAAGTGAAATTTAAAATGTAATTTTTTGGCTGGGTATGGTGGCTCA